>BGPR01014661.1:0-38688 GCA_013235015.1 Araneus ventricosus
CTTTGTTTCACTGGCTGCAGAATACGGATTTCATAAGTGCTACGGTCCTCGTATGTATAGCTTATGAATGGGAAGGTCGAAGCAAAAACATGACACTGATGATTATCCTTTAATACTGTTGGCTAAGCAACCTCCAGGAACACTAAGAAGATAGAATTCCCAATCCAGAACATTTTTTTAATCGCGAACTTGCAGGAATTGAAAATAAAGTGAAAATAAAACTGAGACCGTCGTTTGAGAATTTTTTTTTCCGAAAGTGGGAGAGGTTTCAAGATAAACAGAGATTATCTCAAATATGATTGAAACAAAATCTGCATCATTTTCATAAAATAACCTGCAAAATGCTATTTCTAACTCGTCTAGACACAGAGATTTTTATAAGGAAACAAAATAATAAAATATTGGTTCAAGGAGTACCCTTTCATAAATCTGAGGCAGGTGAAAGAAAATTCGTTGTGAAGAGAAGGAAAAATATCATGACCAGTAAGCTTAGAGTCTTGACTCCATGCCTACTCTTGAGCCCTCTGAAACCTCATATTGTACAAAATTGCAGACGAGGCATTTTCACCGAATAGAGAGAGTGTTGAAAAATAAGCTTTCTGGAGAAACATTTTACAATTAGAAGCTTAAGGACAGGAAGAGTGAGAAAAAAAATCCTCAGGAAGACACAGACAATACTTAGTGCGACCTTGGAGAAATGTGGTCATGAGAATCTTATTTTTTTAATGATTGAATCTATTTTCTATGGTAAAAATATAAGCCTCGTTTTCCAATAATATTTTGCGAAAATTATTATGTCATGTATTTTCTATAAAATTCCTCCTATTTATTTAGATATCAGATTGCTGCAAAACTGGTCCTATCCATAGCAAGCTGCAAAACTGCCCCCTTCTTCATGTCTCATTATCATGAATAGTGTAATCAATCACACTGACCAAATGCTATGCAGTCATTTTTTAAATTTGACTTTTCTGGAGAAATTTATCTTTTGAAGATGGCCACTTTTTGCAGCTAAACGACTCAATTGATACTGCACTATTTGCAATTCTCTTATAATTAAGAACAGCCTTTACTGGATTAAGAAGGCTTAGGTCGATAAGCTGCAATTTGTTTTTCATCATTTATTTATAAATCATTATTATTTATTAATACTGGTACAAAATATAGTGCTTTGCAATATAGATTAAATTTGTTTCCTGCTTTCCATCCTCTTCTGTATTTTAACTACGACGTCTGCTTTAAGTGACTGGTTAAAAAATGCTTGTTTATTAATATAATGAAGATTATACAAATCCTAATTACCTATTTTAACAGTTATTAAAAATTAACTGGATCGAATCCTACTGTTTCTATGCTGAATGATGTTGGTTTGTTTTAATGTACTCCCTTTTTTTCCTAACAAAATTGTAGCAGAAATTTGTTGGACAAAAGCAGATCGCTTTTTTTTGTCAAAGAATGCAATGGAAAGACGTTCCTCAAATTATTTTCGACAGATATTCAGTTTTAATTGAAACGCTGGGAAATTTGATGTTTTGGTCGACTTGAATCTGAATTGAGGCGTCTCGTAAAGCAGGTCGGCGGCAAACCCTTTAAAATTGTATGTGTAAATTCGCTGACTCTGGTTGTGATGATACGGTTTGTTTTGTGATTGACAGTGTCTTTTCCTGCTGAGTACTGACAAGACTTTGTAGCATTATTTTTCTTAAAAAATAACAACAGGGCAAAAAGATTTTAGCCTGGATTTTAGAAATCCTCATGAGATAACACACATAATTAATGCTGCTTTTCATTATAGTGAAAGAGAAGATTATTGCGTTTTAGGAAATTAAACAAATTTAACTTTAAGGACATGGCATTTAACGTTTCAATGCTACTTATAAACTGTGTCGTATTTTCGTTGTAGATGAATCTGAAGATAAACTAGAAGAACGCGAAAGAAAAGAGACCAGAAGGAATGTCTTTTATTTGTCTACTAACAGTAGATGAACATAAGAACCTTATTCTGAATGTAAATTCTGCAATAGAATCTGGTGATGAAATCGCCGAATATATAGCTTATGAAGATTTAACAAAAACTAAAATCGTAATCACATGCAGATAAACACCTGAAATCATTTTCTCGAAATCCGAAATGTCGTATGTGATTCCTTATTTACCCAATTATCTTTATTAATTTTGAAGAAACAAAATTAAAAAGCACTGTTACTAAATTATTGTTTAAACACACATTTTTAAGTACTACAATACATTTGCAAGGCGATCAATGAACTGCTCCCTTTTACAACTATCTACATTTAAGATCCTGTTTTCACCTCATTTATGGAATTATCAATTTCTAATTCAGCGACATCTGAATTAGAACCACCTTCATATCGAACTTGAGGTTCTCTCATCGAGTTTTCAAATATACATCTTCAGTTTTAAATTGGACATTTGAAACATACACAAATTTTTCCTCATCTAATTTCACATGTTTGTATTTGAAATTTCTCCTCGTTACGTGCCTCTAATTTCTATATATTCTGGCACTTGTTGCGAAATCTACTAACTTGTCTGCTTTATCACGTAGTCTTGGTCGCTGTTGCTTTGACAAGTACAAATATTCTCGCGCTTGCTTTTAATTGCCTTTATGTAGTTCATAGTACAGAGATCAACAAACCCTGTAACTCTGGTATATATTATCGCATCTTATATATATCTGGAATATATTATCGCACGAAACTATTGTCGATGTTAATAACTCAAAGGGATACTTTTATTCAAATCAAGAAACTGAATAACCAAGTTAATTAACTGCTATCTTGAAATTTCTCCAATACGCCAGCCGATTTTTTTCGCTGAATGGATTCCTGGTCGTGAAATTAGCCCCATCCAAAAAACCTTTTATACAGTTATGATGATAATTTCGAGACTTACAGGCTTTTGAGAAAAATGGCTCATCTAATGTTGAAAGAGTTATATAAACTTTTGATAATACCTCGAAAACTATTACAGATATGCTCACAGGTTTTTGGGTTCCGACGTTTTATTGTATCAGCTTTGCTCTCACGTAAAAATTTTACTATGTTACAATTCACTCTTTCTCCCATTCATGTTTAAAAATCAGTATCAGTATTATTCTTTACATATAAATCTATTTAATTTTTTATGCAGTAAGATTATGATCTTTTAGTGAGTGAAATTTGTTTTGAGAAAACTATAATGATTCCCGAGATATTATCGAAAGTTTATATAGCTCATTTAGCGTTATATAGGCCATTTTTCAAAAGCTACAAAAGCTATAAGTCTCAAAATTACCATGACAACAGTATAAAAATTCTGGGGGGATACTAATGTTATGACCAGGTATCCATTCAGCGAAAAAAATCGGTTCGCGTAACGGAGGAATTTCGAGATAGCTATTAATTAAATATGTTAATTTACTAGGTTAAACAGTTTATCGATCTGACTAAACATGTCTCTTTGAGTCATTAACATCGGCATTAGTTTTGTGAAGATACAATAATATATACCAGAGTTACAGGGTGTCCCATTTTTTTCTTGACCATTGTACAGCAGAATATTTTTTTATTTCCAATGCCAAGGCAAAAAGGTTACAAAAGAACGATGTAACAAAAACCAAAGAACGAAGTCATTGCCCTAAGAGCGCTCTCGCTTACCAATATCTCGACAACTCCGTAAGTCCTTGAAGAACCCGACATCGGAGCAGTAGGTCCCTTTCCATTACTTCTCCAAAATCGCATAGTGGGCCAAAAGGTTCGGCAAAAATGCCTATGCAGTTCCGATGGCAAAGCAATCGTACAGCAGAATCTTAATCAACGGTAATAACAACTAGACAATGTGAAAGTGCTTGAATGTAGCAGTTGATAGCGAAATTTTTTCTTCCGTCCAGAATCTGTAATCTGGCTGAAAAAGCTGAGCATGTGCGGTCGACTTTTATATAGGCTGGTAGCGTTTGGTGAAAATAACACTGGATAGGACAATGCAACTAATGTAATCATAAACAGAATTGTTAGGTCCAGCAGGTTTATAAATAGCAGTGTAATCACATTTTTCTGGTAGTTTCTCCTTGTAGTGTCGTTCGGAGGGAAGTTTTTGTACTAAATACTTTTTTCTATGCCAAGAGAAAGAATACCGATCAATGTGCATGAAGCTCACCACTTTAAAATCCACTTAAATTTTATGGTTTCTTGGATTGTTTGCACGTTCTGTAGTTATATTTGGAAAAAATTATATATGTAGGTAACTGTACAAAAGGAAATAAATAAGGTTAATGTCAAAATGGTACATCACCTTTTGCGTAGTTAGGAATGAAGATTTGAAAATTTGTAAAAGAAGTATTACCACTTTTAATAGTGAAACATTTTCTATATAAATTTTTAAAATTTTACTAACAAAAGTTAGCTTGTTTACTGCCGATGTTTCTGTAATATGAAGCCTGGAATTTTATTTCTGGGCTGGTAAATAAAATAAAAATTAATGCTATTGCCGGTTATTACAGATGTGACATGAAAACGCCAATGTCACAATATGGAGAAGCAAAAGATCTAAGATTAGATTATTATTTCTGCTCGATACAGCAGAAGACTAAGAACAGAAATAGAAGTGAAAGAAATGCAGAGTACTGGATACCCGGCCTCCTCAGAGCCCTTGAAAGCAAACAAGTTTCAGGAGCTGAATCCGCTCAATACAACAACACAATACTGAAATTTGTTCGACAGGTTGTTTAATGGAGACTATATCCCTTGTTAATAAGTCAGAAAACATTTTATCCAATAGGTGGCGCGTACGATTTGTGTGTTGCACCACCGGGAGTCATTATTGCTTCTACTATCAGTGTAAGTTTTGTGATCGTAATAAAGAGTTGGTTATTGGTAAGAAGAGAGTAATCATTTTCGAGAAAATTAAATCTACTACAGAACCAGCAGATTTTTTCCTGATACTGTCCGGATGGTCCGTCGAGCCGGAGGTGAGCTCTCTTTCCAATAATTATTCGAATTTGAGATTCGTAAATTTATTCATAATGGAGCCTTTAAAAGCGAAAAAGAAAGTTCTAAAAACCGTGTTAACATGGCTCAGAGATAAAGTTGCTTCGGCAATAAAGGATGCAGATTCAATCGACTTGCGATTATTTGACTCTAAAACTAGTGATTTGTTGAATGATTTTAAGTTATTATTCGATTCAATTTTCGTAACTTGCAAACTAGAGGAGTTAGATGATTTCTTTAAAGAGAAAGAAACCATAGATGATTCTATAGACGAATTGAGATTAAATGTTAGTCGTAAAATGAATAAAACTGATCCTAAACATTATTTTCATCTGTGTCAAACTGTAATGCAAGTGTTCTGTCGGACGTAAAATTACCGACACTATCCGTACCAACATTCAATGGTAAAATTGAGAATTGGATCATGTTTAAAGACATGTTTGTCTCGAGTGTAATTGAAAATAGATCCATTTCAAACTCCATCAAATTACACTATCTTAAAGCCAGTTGTTGGAATGAAGCCTTGTGAGTTATCCAGTCAATCTCTATTTCTGTTGTTAATTTTGCTATTGCATGGAAACTTTTAGAAGACATGTATTCAAATAAACGGGAGCTATTAAAGCCATAATCAAAATAACTTCTGAGTCAACCTAATATAAGTGAACCATCCAGTGCCATCCTAAATTTAATCGATATAATGAATGAGTGTATTCGATCTCTAGAGGTTCTAAATTATAAAGTAGAAAATTTATCAGAAACAATGTTCGTGTTTATAATTGTTGAAAAGCTACACAAATCAATTCGTTATTGGTGGGAGAAAGAACTGAATAATTCCGAAGACTTTGGTACCTTAAAGCAATTACTTTCGATTTTGCAAAGCCAAGCGAGAATCCTTCAAAACAGTAAAATAAAAGAAGTAAAAAAGAATTATAATTCTCAAAATAAAGTTACGAGTCCGGTTTCAACATCTAATACAAAAAGTACAAAATTCAAATGTGTAAAATGCCAGAGAGAAGAATTTCACGGACTGTATAAATGTCCAGAATTTATAAATCTTTCCGTGAATGATAGATGCGAATTCATAAAAAGAAACAACCTTTGTTGGAATTGCTTGAAATTTCATTCCGTTCGGAATTGCAAGTCGACTTTTCGATGCCAAAAATGTTCTGAAAAACATTCAACATTACTTCATTAAGAGAATGAGAAACAAAACATAATCGAAAGACCGGAAATCGGAGATGTTACAAACTCTCATAGCATCGCGGCATCATCCAGTCTCAATGCAAACGCTACGAATATTGAATCGTCTAATGAGTGCAATCTATTTTCCAGTGCAGCGGTGAGCAGTAGGAGGCAGACGAAAAAAGCAATTCTTTGAACTGCGAATATTTTTGTAAGAGATTGCTTTGGAAACTTAAAATCAGCGAGAGCTTTACTAGACGTTGGATCCATGTGTTCATTCATAACAACCGAATTCGCTGATTTATTCAAAATTAAAAAGGAAAAATATTTATTGCGGTTTCTGGTTTGAATGGTGCTAAAATAAATGTGAGTTCATGAGTGAGCACTATAGTTTCTAATAAAAGTGACTTTGGGATGCAATTAGAATTTTTATGCGTTCCTAAAATCTCAAGTATAATCTCTATTGATTCTTTGCAAATTCCTGAAGAGCATTTTCGCTTGAATATTAAACTCGCTGATCCTTATTTTTATCCACCTGGAAAAATTGATGTGTTATTGGGAGCTGAGGTATTTTACCAACTCTTGAGATTCGGACAACTTGAAATGCCCATTCTGAACTAAAATTTCAGAACTCTGTGTTTGGCTTTATAGCCACTGGTAGCACTTCAAATTCACAATCCGAAAAAATGAAATATACTCATTGTGGGCTTATTTAGAATTGTAGTGATATAGGAAATGACATCAAAAAATTTTCGCAGCTTGAGTCAATAGGAATTAAAGATGATCCTATTTGCAATGAGGTAGATCAATCTTTAGAGGCATTTGAAAAAATTGTTCGCTACAAGAATAACCGTTATGAGGTTGAATTACCATAGAAATGGGATTAGTATGAGCTTAATGACAGTTATAGTGTTGCGAAAAAGAGACTACATTCACTTGTACGGAGATTTAAGAAAAATCCTGGTCTAAACTTCCAATATCGTGAAACCTTGCGCGACTATGAGAAGAATGGCATTATAGAAGAGGTGCCTAATCCTGATAAACCTGTAACCAAACCGGTTTTATATATGCCTCAACAACCAGTGTTTAGGAATGAGAGTTTGACTACAAAAATGCGTATTGTTTCCGACGCGAGTTCAAGTCATAGCTTTCAGCACTTGAGTTTGAATGATTGTCTTTGGCCTGTCCCAAACTTGAATTCGTATGTATTTGATATTCTAATAAATTTTAGATTGAACAAATTCGCAATTATATCTGATATTGAGAAAGCCTTTTTACAATTAACGCTAGCTGAAAAAGACAGAGATTCAGTGCGTTTCCTATGGACAGAAAAGAATACTCTTCAAGTTTGTAGATTCAATCGTGTACTCTTTGGAGTAAGATCCAACCCATTTCTCCTTTCTGCAACCATTAAAACGCACCTGAAAATTCCATGATGAGTTGTCTATCACGACTGAATGTTTGGATCGATGTTTTTATGTCGATGACTTCATTTCTGGAGCTGATAGCTTGCAAGATGCATTGCAAATTTCTACACAAGCTGTATCCATAATGAACCAAGCTAGAATGGTGTTGAGGAAGTGGACAACAAATAGTGACGAATTGAGGCAGTTGTGGAAACGTGAAGGTTTCGAAACTCAACTGCAGGATAACCCTATTAGTCCGAGAGTCAATTCAACCAAAGTTTCAGGGATGCTGTGGAATACTGTTAAAGATAATCTGATCAGCCTATCAAACAACGAGAATACGAAACGTCACCTTCTGCTTGCAATAGGAAATATTTTTTGATCCACTCGATCTACCTACTCCATTTATCATTCGTGTTAGGTGCATTTTCCAAGTTTTGTGGATGAAGGAAATGTCTTGGGACGAAGAACTGCCCCCAGATATTCTTAAAACGTGGTGTTAATGGATTTCCGAGGTTCCTCGTCTTTCCGAAATACAAATCCCTAGATATGTGCTCATTTTGTCTACGGGAGAACCCACTAATGTCTTAGAACTTCACTGTTTTTGTGATGACAGCCAAAAGGCTTATGGTGTTGTTATATATACAAGACTCGTGAAAGACTGCAACGATGAAGCGAACCTTCTAGTGTCAAAAAGCCGAGTTGCTCCTCTAACCAAAATCACCATGGCGCGACTCGAATTACTAGGTTCATTGCTTGCCGCCCGACTAGCAAGCAAAGTCAAAGCAATAGCCGATCTCAAAAGGCCTTCTAAAGTTTCCTTTCGGACAGACTCTAAAATCACTTTACATTGGATAAATGGATCGAATAAGAGATGGAAGTCATTTGTGTCAAATCGAGTGCCCGAAATTCAGAGCCTGTGTGATACAATTGCCTGGGCTCATTGTCCTGGGGAACAAAACCCTGCTGATTTCCTAAGCAGGGGTGTAAGTGTTGAGATTCTGTTAAATGGTGACCTTTGGTGGAAAGGACCTCAATTTTAGAGAGAATTTGATTTGACTTTCCAACAGATACAGGTAATGATGATACTTCAATCTCACCCCATGACATTTCTGATGAACTAAAGAAGACGAGTGACTATTCTCCACTTACCTTTACGGTTCTTAATCATAATTCTTTGATTGATGATATCCCTAAAATAAGTAATAATTATATGACTATAATTCGTGTTATGTGCTATGTATTTAGATTTATTCATAATGTTAAAAATATTGAAATACTTACAGATCATCTTACCATCAACGAACTGAAAACTATTTAGTTCAATTGGTTCGACCAGGTGAGTTTGCAGAAGAGGTTAAAAATATCAGAAATAATGCTACTGTCCCCAGCAATAGTAAGGTAAAATCCTTAAATTGATTTTTACATGAGAGATATTTTACGCGTTGGAGACAGATTAAAATATTCAGATTTGGGTCTAGATGAGAAGCATCCAATAGTCCTACCCGACAAGCACCCACTTATATTAATTATTGTAAGGTATTATCATTTAAAATATTTACATTTAGGTTCTAATGCTTTATTATATCATAATCGACATAACTTTTCGATCATAATGGTAGAAATGTATGCCGAAAGGCAGTGTTTCAATGTATTACTTGTTTTAAAAAGTAACCTGTGTTAGAGAATCAAATTATGGGAGATTTACCCAGACAACGAGTTACACCTTCTTTCCCTTTTTTTTACGTCGGAATCGATTTGTGGGTCCTTCAATATAAAATTCAAAAACCAACCATTCTTACCTCAGATGCCTTTATTGCATGTTTGAAACGTGTTTTTAGTCGTAGGAGAAAATCTTCAAAAATATATAGCGATAATGCTAAGAATTTCATTGGTGCAAGTTCTGAACTGAAAAAGTTGTAGAAAGTGGTTAACCACCCAAATGAAACTAGCTAATTTTCTTTTAAGTGAGAACATTGAGTGGAAGTTTATACCTCCAAAATGGCCGAACTTCGGTGGTCTTTGGGAGACTGGAGTCAAATCAATTAAACATCATCTGAAACGTGTAATTGGAAATGCTCATCTGACTCTGGAAGAATTTCTCACAATAATTCTAGAGATTGAGAGTGTTCTAAATTCAAGACCCCTTACCCCCTGTCAACCGAGTTCGGCAGTTTTGAAACTTTATCGCCCGGTCATTTCCTTATAGGTAGACCTTTGACTTCAATTGTTGAGCCTCACCTCCTTAATATATAAGAAAACAGACTTTCTAAGTAGAAAAAAAATCACGAAATATAGTCAACAAATTTAGAGGTTGTGGAAAAAAGATTATTTGAACACCTTACAGCAACGTAGAAAATGGATGTTTTCCAAAAATAATGCAAAGCTAGGCGCACTTGTGTTGATCAAAGATGAAAATATGCCCAGTGTAAAGTGGGTAACTGGCAGAATATCTGAAATAATTATCAGTAAAGATGAAAAAGTAAGAGTAGTCAATGTTTTGTTACCTACTGGTAAAACTCTTAGAAGAAATGTAATAGATGTATGTGTTCTTCCCATAAATGATTAGACTTTCTGTATGTAAAATGTATTATTGCAATGCTATTATTATATTAGTCTTGTGTTTATTGCATTAATATCGTCATATGTTTAAAATAATTGTGTTTCTTATTATAGTGTATTATGGACATATTATTATACATAAATATGTTGAAACCCTTAAGGTTTCGAGGTCGGCAGTGTTAAGAAGTTGGAAAACATTTTATCCAATAGGTGGAAAAGCACGATTTGTGTGTTGCACAACCGGGAGTCATTATTGCTTCTACTATCAGTGTAAGTTTTGTGATCGTAATAAAGAGTTGGTTATTGGAAATAAGAGAGAAATCGTTTATAGAGAATTAAATCTATAACAGAACTACCAAATCTCTTTTCGTGATACTGTCCATCTCTATTCTATCCCTAAACAAACTGGTCACTTTCCGCCATATTTCAATGTTTGACAAAAATGTATCATTGCTAAGATGACTCAAGGTATGCATTATTCTTGACTCGTTGATGTAACTATGGAGGAGGGCATGCAGAGGATTTATGCACGCATGTGAAAAGCGATAGCAGCGCCCTCATCTGCGGAAATTGTAATTAACTACTTTGAAGCCTCTCATTTCCAACGAAATCCAACCTAAAGGTTGTTATGTTGGATCTTTGGTATGGATAAATGGAAATATTAATTTTGCATAATGTACATTAGGATACCTTTTTAAATTATTTTATTATATTGTGGAATTATGATAAATACCTTAAGAGTAAACCGATGCTCTCTGCAAAATATCAATTATTCAGGATCCTCGAGATGAGAATAATAATTTTAAAATGTTTTTCAAAACTTTTATCAAATCTGATTTAAATGATTTACTAATTTATAATATTTCATAGATTAATTCAAGAATAATATAATTTGGATAATAAAAATGATTTTTAAAGAAATTTATTAATTTTTCGTTATTTACTGTCGAAATGCATTATTTACTGTCTTTATCGTTAATTGTTTTGAACTGTTATGATAATTTAAAGGAGCGGTCCTGTTAAAAAAATTAAGGGAAATCACTTTTTTAAATAATTAACAGTGTTTGCAAACTCAATCCGAAATGATTGAGACAGCTTCGTTTCATTTAGTATAATCCTAACATTTTCAATCATATCCCTATTAAACCTTTCAGGCACACCTTTCATTTTTGTTGATAAAAAAATTGTAGGTTGAAATCTATCCTTGTTTTCATCAATGATCTCCGAAAAATAATATGCAAATTTTATTCGAGGTCGTGTCCTGCAATGTTTTCTTTTTGCTCGCTTCCCGTTTCTTTTGGGACGAATATATTGTATTCCGACGAAAGTATCGATATATTTTAAAAAATGAATGGTAATACAAGGATAATAATCGTCAATGCTGATTAACAAGTATTTGGGTTCGTCAGAAGATTCTCTTGGTATTGAACGCCATATATCTTAGCAGTCCCTTTCTATTGCACAATTGGTTGAAATTTCATTGATTTTCAAGTGATGCCATGGTAGCTTTCGCAATGATAAAATTATTTCACATTTGAACTTTACCCGATACAAATTATCAAGCCAAAAATTCTTTTCGAACTTTAATAATGTCAGAGAATATTAATGATTATATCTACAGTGTTGAAACATTATATGACATTTTGTTTCTTTTAAGTATCCTAGATTTTTCACAACTACGTCGACTATTAACATTCAAATTTTGTCTTATAAATGAGTTTCAATGACTTATATATATCAATAAGATATTTTATTGTAGCTCTACCATTTTTAATTGTATATCTATAAATAGCTTATTATATTACTTTACCTGATTTAATTCTATGCATATTTGGACAATATAATATATACAATATATTTTTAAGCAACAAAGTTCCTTTACACCATTTTTGTGCACCTTATTTTCTTCCCTACATATCAGTGGTAAATCCATTGAAAAAAGTCAGAGATGGCTTTGAAATCCCAATATAGTTGTTTTTCTTTAGAGAAGTGGTTCATACCAGCAGTATAGATCAAGAATTCTACAGAAGTTGTGCCAGAGGTTATAGATCCAACAAAGAAAATCAGAAGGATTAGATAACTTCTCTTCGAATTGTTAAAGGTTTGAACTTGCTCTCGAATGAAATTCGGATATCTGGAGTCTTGGAGCAGTGGGTCTTCCTCTTTGATGTTCTTTTCTTCCATTTACAGTCCGTCATTAAATGATCAGGTACACCGCACCGAGAATAAGAAAAATTCTTCGTCAACGGAGATAACGCCTTCTGCGATTTTTCACCTTCTTAAATATTCGGACTAAATATTAATATTCATAAATATCCGGATATCACCTTTTTTCATTGAAGCCTTTAAAATTTGTTTTACCAAAAGTTATTCTATGTTTAAGAGTAATTAAAGGGAATTGTTTAAGATCCAATAAGTTCTGCGGAATCAGATTCTTTGATCTTAGAATGAAATGTTTCCGTAGAGGCAATTTTTTCCGTAACCAATTTTGATTTTTAGATTTTAAAAGAAACAGGGAATTTTTGCATAGACAACTTGAGAGCTAGCATGATTAAATATTTAAAATGCCCATAAACTTGCCATTTAAATTCTTTGTATTTTATTTTAATAAAAGAGAATGTCTCTATAAAAGTGATTCTAGTCCTGAAAAATTTTGAAGGCTTTAGTGTATCCAAAATATTATAAATTAATCTTCCTATCTTTTAATGAAGCAGAAGGTTTTATAATTATAATACTTTAGTACTAAAATGTTTGTACATACGCTAAACATAAGGATTATAAACAAAAAATGACTGCCATATAGATACATATTAAAATTATAATTTTTGGTTGAGAATTAGTAGTTTAATGATTTGATAGTCAAAGCAAATTTGAATGCGTTTGTTAATAGTAAAATTATTTGGTGATAATAGTGTAACTCAAAAGGGAGATAAAACACTTCGCATTGCGGCTGGAATTGAATTTTTTACGTACTTATTTTTTGTTAATTATTATTAAAATCGCTGTCATATATCTTGATTTTAACGGATAACTATTATGAGCAATTGCAAAACTTTATGCGGTCTTTCCTCTCTTTCTCTCTCTTTCAATATTTTTTGTTTGGCAGAATAACTGAATCTAGGTTTTGCAAAATAAATATAAGCACAATCTCGTTTTGTTCACACAGATTATGGAAATATTCAGAAATAGAAACAATACAAAGATAGCAAACTTAGGTCTTTTAGAGATGTTTGTGTGCTGTTACGTAACGCAAGAAGAATTGAGCTCCTTTAAGAGTCCGTTCTTCACTATTCGCTTAATGGGGATTTATATTGGAATGGTGCTTTTGATAACTATATATAACCAACTTCCGCAGAAACTGATATCCAGTCAGTATCAATCAGGCATAACGTAAGAAAAAATCAAAATCCTGCAAAGATAGGCATATACTTCCTGCTAGAAAATGCTTTAAATGATGTAAAGTATTATATTTTATGCTTTTTGATTGCATAAATGTACTGCTGAAAATGTACGGATTCTAATTTTTTACAATTCCCCGGTTCTCTTTTTAACATTGAATAAAATATTTTTAAACAATAAAGTATTAAGCAGAAAAAGCTTTCACTCTTCTGCGACTAAAACTTGACTGGTTAATGCATATTTAAATATCGCTGATGTGATTTACATTAATTCAATAGTCGTAAAGAGGATGATTCTGCAATCAACCCGTAGCCCTGGCTCGATGAGGCAACTGAATCGTTTTAAAATTATGAAATTCTAAGTTCTATTAGTTCGTTCAATTTTAGTCGCTGAAAAGTGGAAGAATTTTTAAGTAAAATATGAGAGTATGAAAAATAGATTGTTAATCATGATTAATAGGTCCGGGCGGCTGTATAAATATTCTGAGTTCGTAATTTTTTCAGACATGCAATTATATACTAAAACAATATAAAATATATTTTGTCGTGTGATTTAAAGCATTTTTCCAAATCGAAGTATGTGCCAATCTATAACGGCTTAGAAAGTAGCTATTGGGCCACGTTTAGAGTGTTCAACCTGTATATTGTTGCTAAGGGCAAGAAATATGAAAAAACAACGATATATAACATTTCTCAACAAGAGATAAATCTTAAGTTAATAGGTTGTAAAATTAAATTTAACTTACACTTGATAGTTGAATGTTTCAGTTAGCACTTGCCACCTGATATTCCCTGTGATTGAACTGCCAACAGGTCGATTGATGTTGTTGTTAACAGGTTGAATTTTTTAGGGGAGATTTCTCGTCAAATATGGTAATCATGGCTGTTGTTCTGAAACAGCTGTTTGGTGAGTTTTGAATTTTATACCGCTGTGTTGCATTAGGCGAGATACCGCAACACGTTCTTAAGCCTTACCTGAATTTTTCCGACCTTAAACCGTAGTCTGATGAAGATGTGTCTTGAAAAGCTGAAGCACGTGCACCGTCTAAAGCATCGGCGTCTTATACATATTAATGAGACTAGTGAAAAATAACACCGCGTCAGGTAAAAGGCACAACCCATTCAACTAATTTAAATTCATCTCTACTAATAGTTAATTGAATTATTGGGTATTGCAAGTTTATAATAATTGTATAGTTTCCGTCTTTTAAATGTAGTTGCTCTAATGTCTTCTGGCGGGAGGTTTTGGTATTAAATTTTTCCTATGCCAAGAAAGAAGACACACCAATCTGAATGAAATGTTTACCCGGCACCCTATTTTGCAATCCTATTATTTAGTTTATATTTCCTTAAAATGACTATGGAATTTTACCCATCCTGTATTTAGATTAGTAAAAAATTATGTATGTAAACAGTTTCACAAGTGAGAAGAAATAAACTCTGAGTCAAAGTAAGATATCACCTTTTTATATTTAGAAATGCAGATTCCAAAGCATATAAAGAAACTTTTACTTCTTTTAATATTGCAGAAATTTTTATATAAAATTTCAAATTGATATTATACATAAAATAAATTTACCACTTTTAATATTGCAGGAAATTCTATATAACTTTTGAAAATTGTGTTTTTTTTTTAGGTCAGGTTACTCTACATTTAATTTTTTTTAATTTAAAGCCTAGATTTTTATTTCTGGGCTGGTAGATGAAAATTAGCATTATAGGCATTAAGCAGGGATGTCATTTGAATATGTAAATTTTACAAAATAAGAAAATAAATGTTCTAAGATTGAATTATTTGTATTGTCAGATACAGAAGAGAAATAAGAACAACAATTTAAATGCCAATACTGTTTACCCTTGTCCGCACGGAAAAAAGTAAGTTTCCGGCGTTGAATCAGGTCATTATTACAACATCAATGCTTTAAATTAAACCCTCTTCATAGCTATGTGGTAAATTAAACACCCTATTCCCTTTTCGCCGTTTCTGCATGTTAAATATAATGTTTCGTTGTTAAGACATGCCAAGGCACGTATTATTTTTGACTTTTTATAACTAAGGAGGAGGATATTTAGATAATTGACGCTTGCATGTGATAAATGATAACGCCCTCATTTGTGGAAATTGGAATTAATACTTCATTTCCAACGAAAACCGATCTAAATTACGCCGCGTTGCATCTTTGGTGTGAATAAATCGAAAGTGCATGGTTATATATTCCCGATATTTTATTTCCATTTCATTAAATATATTAGAGAAGTATAACGAGCACATTAGGAATAAATCGATAATTTCTGCTGATTTTCTATTATTTAAGATTTCTAAACATTAGAATAGCATGTTTAAAATATTTTTCAAAAATTTTATCATATGCGATTTAAGTAAATTAGAAATTTGTAATATTGTAAATTTTCATTTTCGGTTTTATATATGAAACAATGAAGTTTCGTTTTAGTTTTTGTGAACAATAGTAGTAGTAATATAAGATGCTTTTCATTTCGAATAATCTGACAACATATGCATTATTTCCTTCAAGGTTTTTATTTTCCAGAAAATTGATAGAATTATTTCCGAGTAATATAGCCTGGTTATAAAAAAATCCAATTATATTAATATATCCGCTGTTACTGTCAGTAACACATTGTTATTATTGTTACTTATTTTGAACTCCTATAATTTTTTATGATGAACAATTTTCAAAAATTTAAAATAAGTTCACACTTAAAGGGAAAACAATTGGGAACACGTTCACCTTATTCTCAAAATTAATAAAAAATTATTATAATATTAATAGTGTCTTATGTTGAGTATATGCATTGATTAAAATTAAATAAAGCGGAAATGAAGTTTACTTATTTATAAAACACATCTAGTCGAACCGAAACAAGTTTAGTACCGTAGCGTATCATTTACCCTTTATTAAAAAGTTTTTCTTAAATATTTCTAAAGAATGATTTGATTTCAGTAAAAATTCATGTTTTGGATGTTTTGATAAAATGTCATGCAATAAAGGCTAAAAATAGTTTTGGTAATTATCATGTACTTTAAAGTTTCAACATGTAATTTAGTATTATTTGTGGTCCGTTCTTTTGGACATTAAACTGAAAACAAGTTCTGTATTTCCATTTGGTCATGGCAAACACAGGCAGTACTCTTCTAATTTATCAGCACTATTATAGTAATTATTTTCATTGATAACTGTAAATATTCCATTCCTTATGTGAGATAATGGTGCAGAATTTTGTCTCCTGTGGAAATTGTTTCTTCCGAAATTTTTCGCGGGACTACGGATGTCTCAACAAATAGTTCATCTTAAACCAAATTCATTTCTGGAAAATTCTGAAGAATATAATGCCTGCAACCTGTGATGGGTGTCTACTGTAGAGCAATCTGTGGATTGGGTATTTAAAAAATCCTGTTAAACGCGTTTTCTACTATACTTATGTGGATGCTACACTAGTATGGTGAAGATCAACCGTCTATGTCGGGTTGTTGCAAGTAAATCAGTCGTCGGGGATTAAACATCCTCTCGCTGGTGTGGTTCGAAAGTTTGGAGAGGGGATGCCAGCTCAGTTTTCATCCTCTTCATCAGACCGCAGTTTTAAATTACGAGGTCAGTCTCAAATTAACCCTCGTGTTGCTTCAAAACGGGACGTTAATAAAACTAAACTAAGCCTCGCTGGTATGAAATGTATCTAACGATTTTGCGAATTTGTTTTATTTCCTTTTTGTTTGATGCGTCCCAATAAATGAAAACAAAATTTGCATTATTCAAATCATCCTGCAATAACTGGTTCGAATACGGCACCGGCACTTCAGTTATTATTGTCTCGAATGTTTTCTAAAATAAGTAAATTTGGCGTCGAAACATGCTTTCAGGTATAAGCCATAAATATCTTTTTCATTTGATTGCGGATGTTTTTTGTAGTTTTTAATACAGCGAAAACACACGACATTTTTGCAGATTAATATATATTATCAAAAGGAATTAGATGATGCGAGTTTTAAAGTAGTAATTTTTTCATACTCTCCCCTTAATTTGGTTTTCATTTATAATAATTGAATATTATAAGGATTTCATATGAATTGATGCTATGAAAGAATAATATATTTTTTTGAAGAATAGGAGATGAAAGTAAGAAACAAAATAATTTTATCCACCAATGCAATTACAGAAACGAGAGATTTCTTCCTTCTTTTTAATTTCTAAAAAAGCCAGAATTTTGATTACTTTAGCTAATAGAAAAATTGAATATTTGGCTAAAAATATGCTCTTATTTCCATTACACAGTCGAAGATACATTTCTGTTAATGTACTTTTTCTCAACGTTTTTCTGGCTTATAGCAAACGCTTCTGCTCAGTTTAACCTTAAATGACTGAAATATTAAATCGAAAGTTTAGTAGATAATCCTAGGAAAATAAGTAATTGGAATATAGAAAGAATTATATTGAATATTTTTTAAAAAATATTTAACCACCTGAGCGCCGCAAACGGTTTTCAACGTTAAGCAAATCTACTCCGACTTCCGCAAAACCGTGTTATTTCTTCTCTTTCGGTCGCCTTGAAGATGGCAACAACCGGCTTTTCCCTGGTTTGAATTTTGCAGTCGTAATCGGCAAATACGTATTTTCTCTCCTCTGCTTTCCCCTCCATTGATGACTTGGTTGGCAGTGACAGATTCGTGGTGATAAGCTTTACAATAGACTTCCTTGCAGGTGGTAGGAAGGAACGTTTGCGGCAACAATTGAATTCCTTATCGTTAGAACAAATAGCAAGGTAGGGAAGTTTCAATGCAGCTTTTTCGGAAACTTGTCGAAGAAAATCTTTCTCAGATTCTTATTATGGCGTAGAAATGCTTATAAGCTTTTCTTTTCATAAATTAAAAAAAAAAAAATGCTTGTGAAGAGAAACCCCTGAATTAACCTCTAAATTGATTATCTTAGCAATTTTAGCAAACATTCCGCATAATACCTTGAAAAGGTGTCTATCCCTGAAATTGCATGAATATTTTGAAATAAGTAACAGATTTCTGTTATTTTTTTTATTTTGCCAATTTTGCAAAGAAAAGACCATGCAGAAAAAAATGTAATAAGTTTTGACTGGGTTTCTAGTCCTATTTCTTTAGAAATATAACTAGAAACCCAGATATAATTTCTTATCCAGAATAAATAATTTAATGCATTTTGTTATTTATTACATTGCACAAATTGGTATATTAAGGAATACATGAAAATGATGCATAACTAAAATATTTTTAAAAAGTTAACATTTCAATCACATTTAGAACTGTTCACAATTCAAACAATAAAAAAATGCTTCATGAACTCATAAAATACAATTTGGACTGCGACTTGCTAGAATAAGGTAACAAACAATATGCTATTTTTGTTTCATTTTCTTACATTCATTATAGCAAATTCGTTGATAATATAATCACAATTTAATTTTATAGCTCATTCGCATTTGACAGATATCATGGCTAAGAAATTGAATCGTTCTTAACAAATTCTAGAATTCGAGTAATTTTTTTTATTATTTTTAATCATGAGAAAGATATTTCTGCAGAAACATTTGTAATTGGTAATGTTAATGTATTTTTCGGAACAGTCACAAAATTTGGATACAATTTAAATAAATTATTTTTAAATAAATATTGAATTACTAAGTCCCTGAATGGTAAAACTCGATGACAAATTTCGATTTCATTCAATAAATCAATATCGCATTACAAAATTACATTTCAGTCTTCGCAACATTTAAGAAGATCGTCTTCAGACAGTTTGTGAATATTACCCTAATTAGATAAAAATCCATATGACACTTTTGGTTCATGATAAATTTCGATCTTTTATGAAAAGAAAAAATGGCACTATTCATTATGACTAGAAAATAGATAATTGACAGGTGAAATAGACTGATCGGTTGCTTCAAAGAAAAATTGCTTTTTTTCCCATCCAGTTCTTCAATTCTTAAATTCAGGTGTCGCCTTCAACTAACTACTCAACTATTTTCTTTGCAGTCGTTAAAAGTAGATTGTATGAATTCCGATTCACGATATTTTTCAAAATGATATTTCACGATATTTTTAGTCAACAACATTTTCCTGTCATGTCTTTTGCCATTTCATCACAAATAGTTTTTAGAAACAGGCCCGGATTATCGAATAAGTAAAGTAGGTAACTGCCTAGGGACCAAATATCTTTGGAGGCTTCCAATGCCTTATGATATTTTTATGCATTATTTTCAAGGTAATTTAATTTAGTGTTTTCATTTAATTAACAAGAGCCGTATACTGGAACTTTTTTAAATTGAAATCAAGTATTGTTTAAATTTCAGAACATTATTCATAGGGATTTTTTCTCATGTTTTTAATTTAGCGAGAAGATCAGTGTGATCCAGTTTGTTTTACCGTTTTTCTGGCTCCAAAATATCCCTAGAAATTTTATATTAGATTATTTAGACTGTTTAAAAAAGTTTTGCAATTTTTCACCACTCACTAAAAAATTACTTTCAATTTTAGTTCTTTTTATTTCTGAGATATTGAAACCAATCTCCTGAAAGTGATCGGCAAATTAAATATACTTCTTTTTCATTTCAGTCAGTTTTAATATTTGCTTGTATGAAAAACAATGAAAAATATTTGGTTTTCAATCTGAGTAAGAAAGAAATTGAAACTTGTATTGTCTATAGGCCCGTTTAGGACTTAAACCGGCCCTGCTTGTATATGTGCTTTCAGAGTCATCTTAAACTAACAAACAATTGTTCTTGATGGCTCAAGCCTGGAGTGCAATCTAACAAAATTGAGAAATGCTTAGCTTTCTTAACAGAATTTATTGTTTCCTTTCTAACTAAATATAAAAAATAGCCACTTTATAAAATTTTAGCCACTATTCATACACAAACACATGTTAAACTTTGTGTTTCGTTTTCAGTTATTTTTTTATATTCTCTGTCAATAATGTTTCTCAGTTTGTAACATTTTATGTGCATCTTGTAAGATAGTCTAATCTTTCACGACTTTAAAGAAACCAACCTTGCCTTAGAATGGTATATGTAAAATGCGCACAAATTGTATAATTATATTCAATTGCATATATACTTGAATGAAAAAATCAGAAATCATTTTCATTTTAAAAAATCTGTCAGCGGCGCTGGGCCTTGTGCGGTCGCATCTTTCACACTCCCGTCCGGCCGGCTCTGGTAAAGGGATCTGCTAGCGATAAGGAACGGGGGAAGACTCTCCCCGCTGGGATAATTAGACCTCCCGCAGATAGCAATGAGAGGGGGGAAAATTCAGGCGTTTGTTTTTCAAACACCTCTTGTGTGACGGGGGATATTTCTTAAAGGAACCCATTGCCAAGCAGAGAGATATTTTTCAGACGGCTTACTCTGACCTATTAGTCGCTCAGAGGGTTAATAGAAATAATTTATTTTTCTCTTAGAATTTGCTTGATAAAAAAATCCTTCATTAATTTCAAAAGGTTAGCAAAGAATCTATTATTATCATTCAGTTATTAAGTTTCTCAAAATTAACTGAAGAATGCCGAAAATGTAGAAATTGAAATATGATCAGCCTGGTTTTCTAGTATTATTTTATTCGGTTTTTAGGTCAACGTTCTCTCTTAAAAACTTTCTGATGTCCAGTTCTTAATATCAAAACATCTCTATGTTATGCACTTGTAAATATTTATTTCAAGGTAGGGATTTAAATTTTGTGTTAGCAGAATTATCTTCCATAATTTTGAATTAGTGCTTATTTTTTCCATTTTTCCATTTCTGTCTCATAGGGCTCAATTTAGTATTATTATATGATATATTATATATTTTATGTGTAATTCGTGTGTGTATGTAATAGGCTGCAGAATCCATTTTTTCAGTTAAAGTCAAGCATAAAATGAATTGGCCACTTAAGCTTGGTTTATATGAAAATCTAATATGCCATATTCATAAAATTTTAATTTTAACTTCAAAAATATTTCTAAATTTATATATTTGTTCTTGATTATCATCAGAATTTTGGAAAAATCACACTTGGCATTGAAAATTTTATTTTTCAGGCATTTTTGAAAATAATTGTTGCAGACTTAAACTGAAAATGAAATATTATTTCAATCAAATTAGATGACAAAAATATTTAAGATAACAAAATAAGCCATCTAAGTTTATGGCATCATGAAAATAATTGTTGAATATAAACACAGAAAAGAAGACATTTTGAACAATTGAATAAGCGTAGCAGATCATCAAGCATTTAAAAAATACAGTAAGTATATAAAACTCAACTAATTTTATGATTTTAAAAATTGCCTGAAGCTTAGTTGGAAGTTTTGAATAATTAATTATATTCATAATTATAAACGCCAACACAATTACCGCTGGCTGATTTTTTTAAAAAAAACTAATGAATAAATAATTTACATTAAGAATTGTTTGAAATTTATTTTCGGGGCAAAAGCATATACAAAAATATTTATTTTTTATATTTTATGAAAAAAGAAGATTTTAGTTGTCTGCGAAAAAGGTACACCTAACAATAATTACATTTTCAAATGCACTTTCAGAAAACTGCCTTTTGTCTACACCTTCTACTGAACTTTTAAAAAAGCACATTCTTTCTATAAGAAAATTTTAAAAAACAAACCTTCAAATTAAGACTTTCCCAATTTTTTTTAATCCTTGATAAATTATTTTATTTTGATCAATTTAATGAATGAATATATTTTTTTAATTTACTGAATGTGATGTAGAGACCTAATTTGAAAATCTTAATTCTTAATTTCTGAGAAATAGGAAAATTTTTAAAACAAAAAACTTAAAGGATTTATTAAACATGACGTTCTTCTGACGAAAAAATGCCGTTCTTTTTCTCTGAAAAATATTTTTTTCTAACAGTTGAACTCTCGTCTACTTAATTGCGAAGTCGAAAAGAATATTGTGTAATGCACATCAATATTTTCCAAAAATTGCTTTAATAAAAATAAATTCCGACAATTTCCAATTTTTCAAATCCTAAATCAGTTTGGAAAGCTTTCAGAGTGAATATGTTTTAATTATTGGTCCCTCAAATTTCACGTAGGAAAACATCAATCCTTCCTGTTTTTTAAAAAATGAAGATATTTGATCTCTGATATATACTTTTTGAATATGACTCCTTATCGCTTAGAAATAAAATTTAATGTCTCGTATTTTACATGTTATTGGCCAAGCCATTTACAGCATTGTTTTAAGAAAAAACAAATTTAATAAAAACAACTTTTAAAAGTACACTTTTCTTTAGTTGTATATAAGGGAAAAGGCATTTTATTTTAATTATTCCTGATTGATCTTTTTTTTATTCATTATTATAAATATTATGTAATCTTGAAATAACTTTTAACACAAATTTGCAATTATGAAACGCCTCCTGCAAGGAATTGAAATTTAGTTCAGTTAATCGATTAATATATAATTAAGTTATAAAAATATTAAAACTGTTGTATTGTCATCGAGAAGAAAAATTGCAAGAAATTTTAAAAATCAAGTACATTACTAATAAAATTTACCACAGATTGCGAGTGTTTTGTTTTTGTTTGTTCATATTTAAAATCTTGAATCCTTCAATGAAGACTAGTCAATCAAAAAATTACATATTCATGTCTAAATCATTTTAATTATATTTTCTGGAGTAAAAGTTAACCCGTTTTAAACGAATCATTGTTTATCTATTAACGTTTCAAACGATATTTGTCTCCATTATAATAAATTCGATTTGGTTTATTTATATTAACGTCCCGTTTTGAAGCAACACGAGTGCTATTTTGGGACAGACCTCGTAATTTCGAACCTCGGTCAGACATATGGGCTGGCGCCCGCCTCTCCAAGCTTCCATTGATAATTTGATATTCCCTTATACGCGGGACGTGCATTACCGTTGACTAACGGAATTTATTCCTTTCTATCTCAGAAGTAATTATTATTATTATTATTAACTTATGTATTTTTAATTCTATGTTTGGTACAGTTTTTATTTGTGTTTCGTGTGTCGTTTGATGTGTAATATTGTTTGTGTGTGTTTTGTTTTCATACTATGGGGTTTCAATATTTGACTTTTTTTATATATCTGATTTTTACTGATTTTTCTGCGTTTATTTGTTTGTTTCTTCTTCAATACTTATTTATTTTTATATATTTTTACTGTCCCTTGCTTGCTCGAGCAGTAAATCAAACTATTTTCTCCCCACCGAGGTGGGTCGAACCATGTTTACACTCCCAGCTCTCTTGTATTTAAAATTACTGCCCCTGTTCGGGCTATGCCTGTATCATCTTTCTTATTGTACCCAATAAATCCCGTCCTCCACATGCTCGTGGAGAGGCTCTCTCCACGCTAATCCTCTTCCGGAATCGCACTCTTTTTGGGTGGGCCGGGCCAGTGTGGGCATTTTTGCGCCGCACCCGCTGTGGGGGCGTTTGGCCACTGCGTGCGGTTTGGCATGCGGCGGGCCCCATATGCGGCGGATCTTCGGTGGAGTCGGGTTTCGAGCCTGGAACTCTCCGGCCCCAAATCCGGGACCTTACCACTTGGCCACAGCGGCCTCTATAATAAATTCGATAAAATCTACTTTAATAAATAAATTCCTAAGAAATTAAAATTTTTAAACAGTATTCTTACGCTTTAATATTTTTTATTCAAATAAATACAGATTTTAGTTAATTAAAAATATAACACATTAAAATTATTTCGGAATCTTTTGAAAGTTCAGCGAATAATTCTTTCTGAAAACATTTGAAGCTTCCAGCAGGCGAAATCAATTCATCACTGTCATCTATGAATAGCAGAGGTTTACCCTCCCCGAGTATATCCTTGTATTTCCGCTTTTCTACCCAAACCCTAGTTTGACCCTCGCCCGCCCGAAAATCCGCTCGGCTCGTATAGAACCTACCTGGCAGGTTGGGGCGGGGATCGTAGTGATAGTTTTAGAGTGAAAATTCTGAAGAAGAAACAAAAAATTTCTACCCTCTTTCTTTGTCAAATAATTGGAAGATATGATGTATAATTGCTATGAACGATACATATTGTTTCTGTTCTTACCGTTACCCGTTATTAATCAATATTCGTAATGAAATCACCCCTTCCCAAAGTTGTCCAGTTTCGGTTTGTATCGCGACAAAAATCGAAATTTCAAGGTCGTCAAATGTGTTTATTTTCTTTGGGGTAGATAGAGAACCATTTGGAACAAGGAAAGTCATAAATGTTGTATAAACACGCAGTCTTAGGACGGTTTACGGAGTTTAAAGTTGGAGAATGTCTTTCGAACACTTGAGTCGCGTTTCGATGAGCCTTCAGATTTTGCTCTATAAAATCTTACATTGCTCTTTATCAGTCTGATTTTAAAATTTCCCTGACGTCTGATTCTAGTCCAGGTAAATTATGCTGTTTTTAACAGACTGTGTTATCGATATTTTCCATATTTTTATGCTATATTTTAAACGTACTTTTTTTTCACTTAATTTTCAAATTTAAAACTTTGCACAACTTTGCACACCTTGAGACTACTTCAAATAATTTCTTTACTCTATCTCCGCTAAAATGTTTAAAAATTAGTCCCTATAAGCTCCGAAAATTTCATTTATTAATTTTTTTTATGTCATCTATGTCAGTGAAGAATTTTCACTTTCCCTTCAATGACGCAAAAATAAATATCTGAGTCGGGAAAAAACCTTGTTGGAAGACTAAACTAACTTGTCCAAGCCAAGATGTGAATTAATTAAAATTCAACCTACAATTAATTCCAAAGTTTATTAAAAAATTATCGTACGCTAGTGTGCAGATAATCAATCTAAAATACACATTTGAACTTTTTCAGAAGTAAAAGATGAATGCCTTCAAAAGGCATTTTAAATCGAATTCAACATTTATTTCAGGTTTAGTAGTTGAAATAAACAAACCAAAAACGCAAACATTTTGGAACAATTCAGAAAGTGATTAGAAATTTTAAAAGATAATTAGGTTGCTTCAGTGGCAACCTCTGAAGCGCTCTCTTCAGCTACAGCTACAAGGGCGGTAAAATTAGGAAAACTTACCAAAAATAGTTTTGCATACGTAACAAATAAGATAAAGCATAATTCAGCTATAAAAAGTGTTATCCTTATCTATTACGCTTAAAAGTTGTTAATTAAAATGTTTTGGAATATCTCAATGAAGAACCTTTCATGAAATTTAATTCCCATATTATTTTTGTTAAAACTGAGGCAATTTTAGTTTTAAAGTACGTTAATTTTAAGATTGAATCGTGTTCATATGATAGTTATTTTATATTAATGGAATTCTTTCAATTTGTAAACGTCTTGAGAGGCATATTCATTTATCTCCCAAAATATTTTTTCTTATATTTGTCTCGCTATAAAATGAAACTGGAGCACTTTTCCAGCACTTGGTCATGTGATATATATATCAAATGTCGACCACCGCGAATAGTCACGCAGTCGAGTCACAAAATAGCCACAGACCGCCCATATACCAAACCCTCATCAGCCATGATTATACTCTTATTGCTGTATTCTCCAGGGACTCCCTTATTTATCCAGCGACGTCTCAATTCAGTATTTGATGTGCCCCCGAAGGGATTGTTAATCAATATATTCGTCACAATCTATTTCTTATATGTCAACTTCTTAGCCTCATACTCAAGTATTCCCACGCTAGTATTAATCAATACAGTTATCACAGCGATGGAGGACACCTCGGCTACGTGGAAGAGAATTTAGAAAGTAAGCAAAGTTTTGGTTCACTTGCCGGTACAATAATGGTGTTTGGGCTGAAACGTTCTCATCGGATATGGTGTGTCGTAACTTCTTGTGAAGGTTCCATTTATGGGATGCTAGCTGCTTGGTCTGTTTTGCTTGGTGTTTAGAGCCCAAGTTGCTACCAGTGAAGGTCTGACTATTGAGTTCATTTGTATTATTTACATATCGGTTTCATTCTTTGTGGAGATACAACAAGACAGAACGAACTGAAATGAAAAGCAAATTCCAAAATGATAATAATTTGTAATATAAAAAAATCAGAGGACAAAAGACTGAACATATACAAAACAAGAAATGGAAGAAAATAAACATAAATACAAGCAACAACTAAGGACAAAATTACTCTGAGTTCTTGATCTAACCGTGTTTATTTAAATACTTCTAATTATTTAATAACTTCTTTTGAAGTTGAGATTCAACCAAAAAAAAATAGGAACAGAGGATCTTATAAAGCAAGAAGGGAAAAGTTGAGTAACCGTGTGCAAAGTGGTTCAAGATACCATTCGGCAAAGTGATAAAATTAAATATATTTATTTGCGTGCTCGTTAAAGGTGCTGTAACCAAAATGATATTTTCATAATAGTGTGAAAATCGGATGAAAAGATCACGTTAACCAAACTGGAATTATTTACTAAACGTTATTTTTTAAGATAAAGAAGAACTTTTTTTAAAGCTATGAGACTTAAAAAATCTTTTCTCGTTATAGTCCAGGATTAGGATAATTTTACATCTTGTCACTTGAAAACATATAAGATGAAACACCTCAATGATATACAGTCTGTGAAAAAGGCATTTTTGGATACCTCTAGATCAGTGTTTCCCAATATGGGGCCCACGTCCCACAATGATTTGATTGTCAATGGGGGCAATTCACAAACGGATTCGTCAAGAGATTGAAAGCCACCGTTACTGTGATTTAACTAGTGTATATACTATATACAGTCACATCGAAATGTAATCTTTCTCTTTAGGATCTTCTCGTTGAATAATTTTCTAAAATAAGTTTTTAATCCCGCAGTCTTCCAAAAAAATTGTAAAATTACGTAAAATGATTTCATACTTGAATTTCCATTTTCCATTATATCTTTCGAAAATTCAAAATTAATTTGTAGTTTCTAAAAATAATTTATCCTTTTCCATCGATTTTGGATAATTCGGTTCACAGGGAAACAATTATTTTACTTAATGTCAGTTTCTCTACCGAAAATTGTCTCAACTTTTGTAAAATTTAGAATCGCAACGGGGTCCTTGAGAAAGTCCATCTGCCGGATTCTCTTCTTATTTTTTATTTATATTGTTTTGATTTTGTATGATGTGTGCTTTTTCAGTTTGTTAGTTAATCTTTGCACTTTGAAAATTAATTTACTGTGTTTCTCAACAATACCCTATTGATTTCTTCCTAAAACTTATCATTTTAGTGTCTTTAGTGAAGAATCCGATTTTTTAATTTTAAAATTTATGAATATCTTACATAGGAGGCATGCGAATTTTAGAAATGCTTAAATAGGGCATGGCACAAAAAATGTTGGGGAACACGGCTGTAGATGATCCTCATTGGGAAATTCGAGAACATTTGGTTCCATAACATCTAGAAAATATTTTTCCTTTAATTTATAATCGGCATCATATATGGAAATAAGCGAGAAAGTCGCAAGAACACTCATTACTACACCTGTTTCATGTTTATACAAATAAATGTTGCAAATGATATTTCAATCACTTCATCACGTAATACAGTTTTGGAATTTTGTGTTAACTTGTGTGTTCACGATGAAAATACACTGTTTTCATATTTTCAGAGCTTAATTATTAATTAATACCTGAGCCTTATTAATTAATGCCTTAATTAATACTTAACGAGTTTTTCCATGAGGCTAGTGGTAACTGAAAGTGAATTTCAGAAAAAAAATTATTTCAAGATTCCATGATATTTATAACAATGAATTATAAATTTAGCACAAAAAGTAGAAAATAAATAAAATAAATAATTTCTACTTTTTAGAACAGAAAATAAATGTTTTATTTTAAAAACATTTAAAAAATTATTTTATTGTATTCCAAGTATCTCTCTTAAAATGAATATTTTCATTTCAAGTTTTGAATTTTATGCACTATACTTCTAATTTTAACGGTATACTGCCTCATTTTTTAAATTTATCAAAAAAGATTAGTGAAACTAAGCATATTAATTTAAATGAAATAAATTCACAGTTTAATTAATTACCAATATGTTAAATCTACTGTGAAACAGATTTATAAAGTATTTAGTTTCCATCATACAGTTCTTTCATTTTCAATACACTTGAACCCAGAATATTTTTAAATTTCGTTCATTCCAATGATTAAATTTAAAAAGATGCTTAGAATCTTATCTTAAATAGAAATAATTTGAGATTTCCGAATATATTATCTTTTTATGAATGAATATCCATTTCATTCCTTAAGACTCCTAAAGCCTTAACTGAAATACCTGCATTTTTCTTTAAGGAATACAAATCAATTCCGCGAAGTAAGCGACGTTCTTTAGAATCTAATCATAAAGAGAAAAACTTATTAAATGATTTAAGGGAATATTTCAGAAGGAAAATACTAAAAGAAGACGGTGTGTGAAAACTGCGGGGGTTTATCCAATTTTTCGTTTGTAATGAAAAAGAATTTAATTTCCTTCGAGTCAACTGGAAGTAGTTCTTAAAAAAGCAAATACTAATAAAGTATTAGTAATGAAAAAAGTTCTTTTCTTTCTCCAATTTCCCTACCTTTGGGGAATCCAATAAATGTAAGCTTCGTATTTCTTATTATTTTCATATATAATGAAATGAATAATTTTCTAAATTTCAAACTGTCGATCTTAATTTAGAATTTCCAGACAATGGCTTATAAGTAGTGACATTTATATAAGAATCATGTCTTTAAACAGTCGTAATGATAATTAACAATATAAAAATATGACATTGTTTTATGGATACTCGCAGAAACATTTTTATGCTCCATAAAAATTGTTCGTGTAGGTTAATATTCAGGTTGAAATTTTTTAAAATAATGCTTATTTTTAAAGAACTTCCTCAAAAATCAAATTAGAGTAACGCATTATTTGTATATCTTTCAATGGAGTGGCTTTAGAAGACATATAAATTTAATGACTTATAACCGAAATATTAATAAATAACTTTTTATTACAAATATAATGCGACAAAAGCAAATTCACTTAAAAAATAATTTTAAATTCTTTTAAAACTGTACTAGCATATTGCTACCTAGTATGTAAATAAAAATTAAATTTTAAAATTAAAAATATTATCACGAATTTCCTAAAAATAATACCTTTATTGCATATGTTGAGTACCAATAATACATTTCGTATTTCGCACGATTTATGTGAATGCAGGTAGGCCTTTATTGGAAAAGGCTGGGAAGAAGGAGATACATTCTAGGAAAAGATGCCCTTTAATAGGAACAAATAAAGAGGGCAAACGACGTTCAACTGACACTTTGCGTCATATACATGAAGTACTTTATCATTACAATAACAACGAATGAATCGGGACTGTGATGAAACGACGTATAAATGTAAACGATTTATAAATGAACGTATGAACGACATATTAACGAAACGTATGGAAGGCGCTTTACTGTAGGGTAGTCAATTTTCAAATACTGATATTTTTTTTAAATAGTCGCGATGACAATTCAGAACATTGCACATCATCACTGTTTTATCAAAATGCCCTTTATCAAAAGCCATCCACTGCAACACATGCGAAATTTTGATGTAACTGCAGGAACCACCAGCGTCACGCGGCATGTGACAATTTAAGAGCTGATGTAGCTAACCTATACAAGAGTTTTGCAACAGTAAAGTGTTTCTGAAAATTTGACATAAAATATTTTGATATAACAGTCACGATATATATTAATTTCTTAATACTCGAAAAAAATTATAAAATTTTCAGTTGTTCACAGCAAGTGCTTAAAAGCGAAATGCCAATATAATTTCCTGTTCAGCACCATAAAAATTCTAAAAGTTATTTAAAAAGAAGAAAACAGGATTACATAATAACTGCATAAAAAATTAGCCTGCGAAATTAAAAAAAGAAATGAACACAATGAATACAAAAGTATCCTTCGATTTTCAAAGGCTATATATCTGCTTCCAAATAAACGTAGAGCATCGCCTTGTGTACTATCAGGCTGACAACAAAAGTTTCATTTGTTTAGAGATATTTAGCGATAAATGCAATCTTCTTTGACGTTCGAAATTTATGTTAGTTATATTAACGCCCCGTTTCTTATGAAACAATAAGAGGGCTATCTTGGGACATACACGAATTTTTAAATCGCAGGAAGATGACGAGGAAAACTTCTGGGCTGTTGCTTCCCTAGTCAAGCTTCCCCACCGCACCAGCGGAAGGATGTCTGGTCCACACCATCAGAGTTGGTGTACACCAGGCCCACATACATTCTGGATTTTTGGTATGATTGGGCTTCGAAGATCCAGCCCTCTAAACACACAACCGAAACCTTCCAACTTTGTCACTGAGGTCCTAAATGAAATGATAAAGTTTTTTGTCGCACACAAGTTTGTCGACCTCACAATGAAAAGCATTTCCTGTTGTTGAATTCTGTGGAAATGAATCGGTTCAGAAGTGCATTTTGTATCAAATAGTTAGCTTTCCTTCCCGTTAATTGTAGTATTATACTTTGGTTTCGTCACTTTACAGGAAAAAGGCTTTATAGTGAAAAAGAAGAGTTCTGCTCGTTTTATGCTCCTGAAAGGAATTAGCTCTAAATTCAGCATTTGTCCACTCAACGTCTAAGCAAATCAAGTAGAAGCGACTAAGAAAGTGAAGACTTTCCAAATCCCCTTCACAGTTGATACAATTACCCAGGCTATACTTCAAAGAGTAAGGGCTTTTTTCCGAGGCAAATTCTATTATCACATTGAATATAAGCAGATGTATACAATTTGTCAGTTTTCAGTGTTAATTTTAAAATGATTAGTCTATCAAGATTGCATAGTTTTTAGTTTTTCAAATACAGTCTTTCAGAATCGTGGGTATCCTTTTGTAATCAATCTTCGAGGGCAGTTCAAAAAGTTTAGTAGCAAGATCCCTGACATAAAAGTTTTGTTCACGAATTCAGAGAGACGCTTAACTTAGTAAGACAATAGTACATATTACATCTGGAATAGATCATCATGGTTTCAAAAGCTTTGTTATATCGGTGCACTAACGTATCTAATTCGACAAAGAAGAAGTCAATATCTAGGTCGTGTAGCCAAGTCATGATATCTTGCAAAAGTTCGCTATCGTTTCTGAAATACCGACTCTCTTGATGCTTCTTTCGAAGGTTTCGAAGGGATGAAAATCCTTTGGTGAAAGGTTCGGGCGGCTGCAGGGAAGTTGTCCAAATAACTTCCATTGGTAGTGAGTGGGCTTAGCGACCCTGATCTTTGATCGTTTCGCACACCTGTTATTCCTTTATCAAATTCCGTGTACCAAAATCACTCATGTTTTCGAGACATTACACTCGCTTCTTAGACTTCCACCAGTTGCCGATGTATTTCAACTGGGTAATCGTTTTAGATAGAGAAACCTTATCACATTTCCTACTTCTATCGCAAACCACATTTTTGTTAACGCTTCTATCTTACTTACTTCGAGACTTGCACGCGCTACCGCATAACTCTCTCCATTTACCGGCTGCGTTTTAACGTTTTAAGCCCTTGCGTTCGTAAACGTCTCAGATGTCTAGACAGAGAATTGAATTCACGCGGGTAATGTGTGTACCCTTCAGATCTCTCGTTACCTTACTTTTTCTATAAAAATCCGAGGAAAAGTTTCAAACAAATGTTTCATTTAAACCCCTAGTCTTACGATTCAAGTTATAATAGCGCGTGTCATAAGCAACAACATGGTCTGTCAAACGTCGAGCTCTTTCACGGTTTGGCAGAACGTTTGAAATTGTGCAAATCGCACGTCTTCTAATATGTAAACGCATGTATAAAACTATAATTATTTGTCCATGATTCTTGAGAAAATCAACTATTTAAGAATGTCGTTGGATAGTTTGGGGAGATTTAAAATTGTTGTTTGGTCTGCAGGCAGGTTACACAAAATATCCTTGCTTCCTATGCTTGTGGAAAGTCGAGCCAGAGACATTCATTGGACCAAAACTGACTGGTCACTTCGAGGTGCCTTAACACCCGCGAAAAAAATGTCATAAAAACAACCTAGGTTCCACCTGAAGAGGTTTTATTACCACTTCTTCATTTAAAATTAAGGCTTATGGCGCAGTTTATTAAATCACTGACTAAAGATGGGGAACGCTTCAAATATCTGTGTTTCAAGTTCCGAAAACTGTCAGAAGCCAAGTTGAGAGAGGGAGTTTTTACTGGCCCCTATATACGAAAACTGTTATCCGATTCCCTCTTTTTAGAAACAATGGGGGGGACAAAGAAAAAGAAGAGTGGAAACCTTTTAAGGATGTAGTGCACAGGTTTTTGGGGAATACTAAAGACCCTCTCTACAAAACCATTCTACAACGCATGTTGACAGCGTATGAAACTGAAGGATGGAAGATGAACTCAAATTTTCATCTCCTACACTCCCATATTAACTCTATTCCCGAAAACTTAGGAGCCTATAGTGAAGAGCAGAGAGAAAGATTTCACCAGGCGTCCGTGATATCGAAAGACGATACCAGGTAAGATGGGAGGTCAACATGCTAGCTGATTACTGTTGGATGGAAATGCGGGAGACAGAAGATGCAAAGCGAAAGCGTGTTGGGAGGAGCTTCAAAGAGAAGAAAAAGCTTCACAGACAAAAAGAGTAAACATGTAGAGTTAAATATATCATGAAGGAATACATTTTTGTTTCTTTTTTTTCCAATTATAAGAAACATTATACATATTTAATTGCAATAAAATATAGTTTTTTTCATTGTAGTTGTGATTTTTAAATGTAAATTCTCCATGTTTTGCAAAAAAATGTATGTGATGGAGGAGAAAAGAGGTTAATTTTGGATTCAGCACCCTCAAAAAATTACCAAAAATATCTCATGCAGCTGAAAAAGAAAAATTTTACAGACCAGTGTAATGATTAGTTATGGTATGATAAACAACACATTACAATGCACTTAATATGCTATCGGCAAGAGAAAAAATATTAGCTTAAAATTGGGGAGGGTAATAGACAAGTAGCACAACAAATCTAGGTTATATAAAAGGAAGATATAAAAACGCAAAAAACATACGGATACCTGTATACAAATATATACAGTGTAATATACAGTGTATACAGTAACAATAAAATAACAGGACTAAAACTAAAAAAAGTAAAGAATGAAAATTTTAGCTAATAATAACATGGTGATGATAATGAAATGAAAGGAGAGCTAAATTTCAAAAAAACACTGACAACTTTTCATTCGTATGTTTGCTGTGTATATTTAATTTAAAACGAGCGAATGTTTTAAGACAGGTTACGCTTTAAAAATATGATAAAAAGTATTCTTTAGTTTATAGGATTTAAATATTACAAATTTTATAACAAAATTTCGTTATATTGTCATAGATCATTTGGTGCATTCCAACTTAATCCCTTAAATATGGTTGAAATGAGAAAATAAAAGTTTTTTTTTATGGAATTTTTGATATATTAGAAAAATATAAATGAAAGGTGCATTCTATTTATCTCGTATTTGAAAAATAATAAAAAATTTGTACAAATCTCTTAATTAATCGAAAAAAACCCACAACATAGGAATGAAAATGAAAAAATGTTATACATTATTTTTGCTCATAGACAGTATATAAAAACTCTAAACATTGAAGTGAATCTTTTGCTAACACATATAAAATCATACAAAATCTTTAGTGACAAATATATTTAATAATATTCATCATATAATTCATCATATAATTTAATACATATCTCTTTACAAATAGTAAAGTTTAAAAATGTTTTATCTAGCACTTTATGACAAAGTTAAAATTCATTGCATGAAATTAGGGGATACGCTATTGAATCGAATAAAATGCTCATTCCAACATGAATTAAAATTATAACGTTATGAATTTGTCTATGGCATGTAAAATTGCACTTCCATATTATTTTTGTAGACAACATTTATGTGCATAAAAAAAGATACATTATTTCTGAAAAATTTTGGAAGGCTTTAGAGTATCCTAAATCTTATAAATTAACATGTTTGTACATGTACTAAACGTAAAGATTACAAACAAAAAAATGACTGCCATATATACATATTTAAATAATTATTTTAGGATGAGTAATACTCATTGCGGTAGGAATTGAATTTTTTAATTTAATTTCTGTCGTTACTTATTAAAGAGATTGATTTCAATGTCAATACGGATGGATAATTTTTATCTGCAATTGCAAAACTTTATGTGGGTTTTTTTGGTTGTTTGTGTGTGGAATATCAACTGCATTTGATTTTGCTAAATAAAATTTGATATAAAAACTATTGCGTTTTCGTCACACAAATTGTAAATATTTAGTACTAAAAGCAATTCGAAGACAATAAACTTAAGTCTTTTAAAGCTGCTTGTGTGCTGATACACTACGAAAGAAGAATGGAGGTATATTTTCAGTTCTTCACTATTTTCTTAGTGGTGATTTGAATTGGAATGACACCTTTGATAACCATTTATCACTAACTTCTATAGAAACTGATATCCAAAAAATATATAAGTATGAAAAGGCATAACGTGAGAAACCATCAGAAACCCTGTAGAGATATGAATACACAGATGGTGTTTACACATTTTTGGAATGATTTCGGGCCCGTTTAATGAATGTATAAAACGTAATGACTATTTTTCTAAATGTTCGATCTGATGGGTTTTTTTTCTATACTATAAGTCTGCATCGTGATTTTAATGATAGAATGACTTTCGTAAAATTTCCAGGGCTATCGATTTTCATTCCTCTTCCACTACTTTCAAGATTTTATTAATTGTCGTGGGTTTGCGCTTAGAAATAGCTCTTGTCAACAGACGAAAGGCACAATAATCCATAGGTGAAACGTCAGGGGACATCGCAGGATTTGTTGGAAAGGTATATATTAGGGTGGACCGAAAAAACTTTTTTTTCTTTTTAAAACGCTATAGTGCGGAACACTTGCTTCTAGGGTAAATAAATAAAACGCCAAATTTTTTTCTTTTGCTTTCATCTGGAAGTAGCGCATCGACCCTAAACTTTTCGAAAATATACGATTTTCATAATTTTTCTAATAACAGGGGAAAATAATATAAGTTCGATAACAAGTAGCTAGAGGTATAGTTTAGTGGAACAAACTGTAGGAAAGATAAATAAATGGAAAAATAATACACTTTACAATTTGTTGAAAGCGCATTACTCTAAAAAACACATTATTTTAACAAAACATTGACAAATTTTCATTGAAACAAAAAGTTATTTCCGATTTTGTGTAATTTCATTTCGTAATCAAATATAGTTCATTACTTGCCTTCAGTTTCTTTTGGTACTTTAAAATAATATTTGCTTGAAAAACTTGGCTTTGAAGATCTTGAAAGAAGTGTAGTTCTTATAAAACAATCTCTGAAATTGGAACTGATTACTTTTTGTGATGCCTCGGTTACCAGCTTCACACATCGTTCCACTTCTTCGGTGTGACATGGGAAGGCACCCTCGTGATTGAAAAAGTAAACTCAAAGCAATTTCGAAGAACTACAAAAGAGGAACATTATTCAATTTTACAAGAACCAGGTTCTGTGTTCATTGGGCGCGTTGCACACTCTTCTGGGTCTGCTCGAAATGTTGCCAATAGCATTCTTTCTTATTTGAATGAAACTGGATTTTCATTACATGAACTGGACGTAATTGGATGTGATGGAACCGTTACAAATACGGGTGGAAAACAGGTGTTATTTGCCAAATTGAGAAAAAAGTTAAATGACAACTACAGTGGGGTGTGTGCATCTTACACTTTAATGAGTTGCCATTTCGGCATCTGTTCATAAATTTAAATGGTGGAACAACTGGACTAAAATCATTTAGTGGTCCGATTTGGTACACAGCTCAATAAATGTGAGAAACTCCGAGAGGTAAATTTTAAAAGTAATCAGTGTGAGAATTCAGAAATTGAACGGATAATTTTAAGCAAATTTCAACAGTATCTGCTGGACATAAGTTATGTTGCAAAATCATCATATAAGAGAGTTAGGTTTCAGAAGAATTATAAAAGCTAGAAACTTAGCTTCTAAAAGAAAGTCATTCAGGAGTTTCCAACCACCAAAAATCAATTTCCCAGCTACACTATACTACATTGAAATGTTTCACTGGAACACTGTTACACTTTCACCACCACCTTTGCTACGAATATTCTCGGATCAAGAGATTTGGTCCAAGGTCGAAGGTGTTTTGAAATTTTTTAGTGTCTGTATGGTGCTGATTAATTCTTAAGTTAATTGTATTAGAAGTTTGTCCTATATATTTGAAGTTACATAATTTGCAGTTCATCATATAAATACAAGTGTATGTTTTACAAAAATTAAATTTAGAACTATTTTCTATTTGTGCATCATTACCCATTACACAAGTTTTGCATCTTTTTATATTTCCTCTTTTTAATTTGTCTAAATAATCAATATTATCACTATTATCTAGTTTTTTTATATTACTTATGGAATGCTGTTTAGTGTGTGAAAAAGGAGAAGCCATTTTTTTATATATTTTGAATTCCAACAAATCCTAGTTTTCCATTTTGTTTATATTCAAATCACGATTTCCATTAACATAATCCTGTATATTGTAACAATCAAGACAGTTCAAATCCATTAAATTATCATATTGTGTAGTAATACTATTATCAACGCTATGTAATTATGTACAGAATTGTTGGCATCATCAATATCATCACAAGAAAAGTAAACTAAATTTATTTTTAGTACCAATCTCACTATAATTCCCAAATTCAGGTTTAAGAGCTGCAATATCTTTTTTTTATGTTTTAAATTTATTTTGTTTACTGTGCAATTCTTAATATCTCCTTTGTTGACTTTGCATGTACCAAATCCATATATACTTAAAACTCTAATACCAATCAATGAAAAATTAATGGTAAAGGTTTAACGATTATATACATACCATAATCGTATATCACCGAGCAAATACTCACAATTATGTAAAACTACTTGCCAGTCAATAAAATCTTTAACTCATAATACTTCATAAAATTATTTCTTATAACGAATGTATATATATATAAGTCATGAAATTCAATCAATGTTAAATTTAAATGGATAAACAAAGACTGTAGCTTATCGGTAAAAGCGTATAAATGCTCACCACGGGTAAATAAGTGAAATCTATACGAACCCCAAAAAATTAGAAAAATCATAATGCTTTCTACGAACAGTGTTGGCATAACGCTAAAAACACTCCCTTCGCCCAGAGCATTATGATAAACAAAGAATTCGAATAAAATACTAAATATTAGAAATTATTTTACGTACCTGAAACTGAGGGATGGAGCCAACGGGAGATAGGACAAAGAACTGAATGGAACGCGAAGTGAAGGGTCCCGATGTTTACGAAATATCAAGTTACTTTCTTTTGCGCCAGAATTCTAAGGTTGGGGAGAGTTTCGATTAAGATTAAGATACCAACGGAAACAAAGATGAAAGCGATCTAAATTGAGAAAACGATGAAAATTAAAGACATAGTGTTTAAAAAGGGAAAATGATAACAAAAGGGTGTATTGAAAAATTAAGGAGAACACGGCAAGTGTTAAATAATATTTGAATTTGAATTCAATTAATAAACGACTGAAAGATGTGTTTTCGAGGTAATCACATTAGACCTGTCTGGTTTGAGAGACCCTGACGCAGTATGAAAACTGTGCCTGCAGAGCTCTAATATGCAATCCTTTACTTAAATATTAAAACCATTAATTAAAGGTTCATAAAAGGAGGTAGTAATTTTAAAACTGTTAAGGTTATTTAAAAGGTGTTGAATCTGTTTCTTGATTGAATTTTTATCGTCGCATGTGTTGTTAATTCTTATGAGTTGATTAATTTTAGTGTTTTTGTAAATTTTTTAGAAGAAGATATTTTAGGAGTTCTAAAATATATTTTGATATTGAATTGAAACTCGTTTCTTTTTCATAAATATCTATTTTTTTAAAGTATTTACAGCAATCAATAATTAATTCCAGAAAAAAAAAATTGGACCTTGATAGCTATCGGTTTGAATTAATTTCAGTTCATTTGGATGTAGATTGTGTAGTTGTGGCCAGAATCTTTATGGTTAAGATAATAAGGTCATCAATGAATGCGGGCTAATTCAATTAATAGCAATTCTGTTTCAAAAGTGCAGAAACAAT
>BGPR01014662.1:0-23013 GCA_013235015.1 Araneus ventricosus
GCGACAATGATCCAAAGGCGCCAAATTTACTACACTGATTTTATTTAATATTTTAGTTCTGTACCAGAATTTAGTTTAGTTTAGTTATATTAACGTCCCTTTTTAACGCAACATGATGGTTATTTTGGGATGCACCTGGTCATTTTGAACCGCGGTCAGATAACGAGGACAACACCTGAGCTGGCACCTCCCTCTCCAAACTTCTGCACCAAAGCAACGGGATTTGAACTAGAAATTATTCGATTAAAATTTCAAATATGAAAAAGTTCAAATTTATATTATACGAACTTTAAGGCGTTAATCAGAGTGAACAAGTGACTTTTTTTAATTTTGTAAGGAATCAAATTATTTTATATGGTAAGTATTTTCTAGGTATTTTTTATTTTTTTTCCCTGAAGGCCTCAGGCGTTCAAATTCGTAGTAACGATTCTGATGGGACGCCAATTAACTCCAGCCCAGGGCGCTGAGATTTATTAAGACGGCCCTGAATTTAATAAAGTTGGAGTTTCGAACTTAGTCTGTGTCTACTCTCTATTATTGCGTTGTATTATATTAGATTAACGTAAAGTTTTTAAGCTACAAGAGGCGGTTTTTGAAAGGGCCTCGTAATTTTAAATGCTGACCAGATGACGAGAACACCTGAGCTGTGACGCAATTTTCCAAACTTTCATTTCACACCAACGCATAGTAGTGCAGTTTTGGCTTGTTGAGCGAGGTATATCAATAGTAACAACACAGCCTCTATGAACATTCTTTTTTCTTGACTAGTAGAGCATAATTCTGAATCAGTCCTCTTGAAAAGAGAATTGATAGCGCCAGGATCAATGTATCCGGTTTTACCTCACTCTCACCTACGGAAATCAAATTTTTGAATAAAGAACCTCACGTTGAGTTAATCCGAAAACAAAACAAATCGTATTTTTACGAGTCCCGTTTCCAAAGTGTTAATTATCTTATTAAATATGCAAAATAGGTATTCTTTTTGCAATTGAACTCTATTCATATAAAATACATATACTGGTGTGAAATATGATATTGCTATATAATAAAATATATATACAATATATAATTGGGCAAAAGGCAAGGTAAAAAAAGTGAAACTAGAAATATTTTATCCCGTTACAACTTTTAAAATTCTATAAAAGCTCAAACTTTTAATCAGAAAAAACAAACAATAGTATATGATGTATCTTAAATGTCATTTATTTATTTTTTTTATTAACAATGATTAAATGAAAAATAATATATTTGCTGCTGCTTTTTAGAAAAAAGAGAGTTATTTTAGGTATAATAAAAAAAAATTAAAATGCTATGTTTGGTTTCAAAATGATAAATAGCTGATAATGGAAACTAAAATGAAAGATTCAATTATTTATTGAATTTTTCTTTTCGCATAAATTAATCAAGGAACCAGGCATTTCCGATGAAAAGTTAGCAGATGTTTCAGTTCTAACAGCTTTTAAAAATGTTAGTGATCACGAACTTCTTGTTGTTGAAACTGTTGTATTATTTTAAGATGTTACTAGACACACACACATTTTACTGGCTAGGTGCAGTTGATTTGGTTAATGAACCTCAATACTTAAATTTGGCATGTCAGTACTCATGTTGTTTTTTTTAAACATTTTTTAGCATAAAATTTAGTGATATTAATACACGAAAAGTGAGTGACTAACTCTTCACTAAATCAAAAAAAGAGTGGCTGACTTGTAGTATGGCAATGTAAATAAATTAAGAATAGGAAGCTTCACTGGTGCTCTCTATGCAAAATCAACGGTGTTAAAAATTTTTATTCCATTGTAAGTGCTTCAAACCAGAAAAAGTAAATTATCCTCTGATCCCATTTAAGTTATAGGATATTTCATTCTCAGCCCTAATAGCAATTGTTTTTTTAATAAAAATTTGGTCAAAATTTTAATTTCTAAACTATGTATTACATATGTTTCATTTTGAATCATCAGTAACTGTTTTGAAAAATATTCAGTTTCAGGATATTTATAAATTTGTTTTGGAATTGCCATTCAAAAGGAGTTTTTATAATCAAAAACCCAATTTTTAAGTATTTATAAATTTTATTTTGAATCACCATTAACAAATACTTATCTTTGCAAAATATCCAGTTTTGGAGTATTTATTTAAGGACTTTCTCCTTATATACTTCGTAAACGAAACAGTAAAAAAGTTGGCTTGCAAGTAAAGAATGGAATAAGGATATTAATTTTAATTTTTTATAAATGCTTTTACTGAAAATTGTAGCAGTAAAACAGTTCGTAATTTTCTTTTATAATTTTGAATTTAATTATATAATTGAAATATGTTTCTTAACTGTTTCTGCTTATTTCATTATTGATAATATTTAATGATATCAATTCAGATATGTGTCACGTTGTTAGCGAACCCTATGAAAATAAAATTATCAGCTTCGGGTTGTACTTTCAAGGAATTCAATTGAATGAAAAGACAGCATTCAAATGATTTGGAATTTAATTTGCTTTTATGTCGTAAATTACTTTATTTTGGCAGAGTTAAATATTGTTGCATATTTAAGCCCTTTTTTTTTACTCTCATTTATATTACAAGATTTTGAGAAGTATGCAGAACAGAAATACGTTTTAGATGAAAAAAAAAAAAAAAAATGAAACAATAATATTTTGGGTTTTAGACAGTCATGGTTCTAACTTATCAGAGATTATTCACGTCTCTCCTTCCTGGCCTATCATCTATGCATCATATTTAATTCGATAGGTTTAGTTTAGTTATATTAACGTCCCGTTTTGAAGCAACACGAGGGCTATTTTGGGTCGGACCCATAATTTTGAACCACGGTCAGATGACGAGGACGACACCTGAGCTGGCACCCCCTCTCCAAACTTCCACGCCACACCAACGGGAGGACGTTTGGCCACTACGTATGATTTAGCGCGCAACAGGCCCCATACACGACGGATCTTAAGTGGAATTGGGTTTCTTTATATATATTATGTATGCTAATGAGAATGAAAACGACACTCTTCTATTTCTTATAGGTTTTACTGACAATGTATGAAACGCCGGCAGTCTATAGAATGCCGGGCATTTTTAGGCAAAGAATGAAATATCATAATTATTATATACTTTCCATAGGCATTGTATATAATACCTAGCCATTGTATAGAATGACAAATGCTATTTAGGCAAAGTATGAAAAAGATTATAAGGCTCTATAATTTACAAGACGTACATTCCTCAAAAATGCAAATGTTATTTTGAAAAAATAAAAATGCCATAAAAAATCTTTTATTCAAAATACGTAAAGTAAATTGAAAGTTACTCGTATTGAAGTTTTTATCTTTTTTAGTAAAGAAAACAAAATAAAATGTGAACCTACATGTTACGTCAAGGAAGGAAATAATTTTATTTTGATTTACACTTAATTTTATTTCGAATCGAATGGACGATTTCTTTCATACTTTGCCGCTTTGTCATTTGGGTTTCAATAGAATGCCTAGGAAACGTGCTTGCCTTCCAGTTTTCTGCATTCTATATCCCGGCAACAAGTGGATTGATTTGAACTTCCAATTTTCTTTAAAGTATTTTCTGTAAGGCATGGTTCTTTCAAGGGATAATTGCTGCTCATTTTATGTTAGTAAATAATATACGTATAAAAAAATTAAATTAAATTTAACTACGATAAAAATATCTTCACATGGTGTCATGAAAACTTCAATTCAGCAACAAAATCTCATTAGAAACTTGATATTGTTCTTTTTTGTTAAGTATATATTTTAATTTTATTGTTCATACAAATTAAGCATGTAAAATATTTGAAGTCCAAGCATACTGCCTGACGAAAGAAAAATGATAATTTATATGTAAGAATGTTTTAAATCACTTATTTTTACTTTAATAATTATATCTTATGATAATAATTACGGCTATTGTAAAATTCAAAATAGATAATTGAATTGCAGTGTATTTTGTTAACTTAAAAAAAGGAAAATTAAATAAATTTTAGCAAAAAAAAAAATTATTTTAGACTCAATTTTCAAAATGCATATTTCACAGTTCGAGTTGCAGACTTCCGGTCTCAAAAATTTTATTTTGATAAATATAATTCTAAAAATGGATTTTACGAAAAAAAAGTAGCCGAACCTGCCGTAAAGCATCCTACTATCATTTTGTTAGCGATAAGGAAACACGTTGAACGGTTTGTAACAGGAGCTTATTCACTCACCCACCCCTCTTTGATTATTCACGCGTAAACGAAATTACCCATATACGATTACAACTACATAGTAATACGCATGTGCTCTGATGATATCGTCAACGTTATGTACAGAGGAAATTTTCCAAGATTCAGTCAGAGCGCATGCGTACAACGCTTTTTCAACTCTGAGAAGGCAATGCAGGGTAACAAGATACGTAGGCAAATCGCTTTCGCCGAGTTGCGATCAGCGACATCTAGTGTCGGAAGTCGACGTAAAAAACTTTTAGACGACCACGTTAAGGAGTTTCCATTCTGTGATTAAGAAAACGTCCAATAAAGAAGATCCTTTGCTGCATACACCGAGGAAGTAAGATTTTTATTTATGAGTATGAAAAAGCTAATTTAAAGGGCAACTCTGAGAAAATAATCTCTAATGTAAATTACAAAAAGACAATTTTTTTATTTCCACTGGTAAGGTAATACCAAATAATGTTGGGTTTGAACGTTATATACTTTAATGCACACACATCATGTAAAAAGTTTTTTCTTTGTATGTCTGCTGAAACGGCAAGAAAAAGGAATATCACTGTTTTAGTACGACAAATGTAAATTAAATTAATGTTTATAAGAAAAATCTTAATTTGAAACGAAAATTAAAATAATTTTTCATTTGTATGAGCTCAAGAATGTTTATTCAAAGAATATTTAAGACAAAATTATTAGCAGCATACATTACAAGAACTGGATTTTTAAGGGATAAAGGTTTCGTAGAAAGATATTACAAATTTATATTTTAATACAAATTTTTTATGTATATGAATTAGATAATGCTCATTCAAATAACATTTATGAGAAAAATATGAATTTAATACATCACAAGAATAGGGCTCTTTACATAAATTATTTAGATATTTATCAATTAAATTACTTTGCTTCGTCTTTCATTTGCACGAGTTCGAAAATGTTCATCTCAAGAACGTGTCAGAGAAAATTTTTTACTGCAAATAACAAAAATAGGGAATTTTATTTAAATCAGTTTGATAATTATCGTTTGAATTACTTTTACAGGAAAGTCTTAACTGCCTAAATCAAGAGAATAGGATCTCTTCTTTTGTATGAGTTCGATAATGTTGATTTAAAGAGCCTCTGTGAGAAAACACTTTACTGCACACATCACAAGAATAGGGTTTTTCATTTGTATGAGTTCGATAATGTTGATTTAAATGACTTTTTTGAGAAAACTTCCTATGGCAGACATCACAAGAATAGGGATTTTCTTTTGTATGAGTACGATAATGCTCATTTAAGTGATCTTTGCGAGAAAACTCTTTATTACAGACATCACAAGAATAGGGTTTTTCATTTGTATGAGTTCGATAATGTTGATTTAAAGAGCGTCTGTGAGAAAACACTTTACTGCACACCTCACAAGAATAGGGTTTTTCATTTGTATGAGTTCGATAATGCTCATTTAAACGACCTTTTTGAGAAAACTCTTTATGGCAGACATCACAAGAATAGGGTTTTTCTTTTGTATGTGTTCGAGAATGCTCATTTAAGTAATCTTTGTGAGAAAACTCTTGATTACAGACATCACAAGAATAGGTTTTTTCATTTGCATGAGCACGATAATGCCGATTTAAAACATCTTTGCGAGAAAACTCTTTATGGCAGACATCACAAGAATAGGGTTTTTCATTTGTATGAGTTCGATAATGCCCATTTAAATGACCTTTTTGAGAAAACTCTTTATGGCAGACATCACAAGAATAGGGTTGTTCATTTGTGTGAATTCGATGATGCCGATTAAAATTACATTTGTTAGAAAACTCTTTACGGCAGACATCACAAGAATAGGGTTTTTCTTTCGTATGAGTTCGTAAATGAACAGGCATATACTTCTGAGAAAATTCTTTACCGCATATACTACAAGAATAAAGCTTTTGTTTCGTATGACAATGGAAATGTTCATTTAAATGGCTTTTTTCCAAAAATTCTTCTTCACAGATATCACAAATGAAACGCTTCTCATCCGCAGCAGTTGGAATTTGTGAAATTCCATCACATCTTTCTTTAACACACAGATCACTAACCAAATACGTTTCATTCGTCTTGCTAAAAGCTTCCATCTCTACATTCTTCATTAAATTTTTTGTCAAAAAATGATTTAAAATTTTACGAGTTATAATTTTCCGTTAGTGCCTGCGATTCTTTAAGACATATATAAAGCGTAATATGAGGCCTTATTTCAAAGCAGAAACTTGCATTTCTACTGCATCCGGTCATTATCAGAAGCCATCTGAAAACAAAAAGAGAGAGAATTCAGCATTACTTTATATCTCCAACAGAGACAGCTCATGTATAGGCAGACAGTTACGTCCAACTTTTTACAACGCATAAAATTAAACACAGGGTTCCTATAATAAAATTTTGCCTTTCTAGAGACAGTTCTAGTTCTCCAAACGAAACCAAATTTCACTAGCACATAGTGCAAGTGTTGCGATTTCTGAAAACCGAAAAAGGAAGAAGGGGAAAAGAAGAAAGAAAAAAAATGTTAACATTTTCGTCAATAGGTGGTGCTGTGCCAATATCTGAGGTGACTTTAGCAGATTTTTTATTACTGAAGCAATATTGAATAATTTATTTCAGTTTGTCTTTTTTTATTTTAATTAAAAATGGTACCAAATTTTAATTCTGAACGTAAAGTCTTTTTTCCGTTTAAAAGGACCATTTTTATTCAGGACAGTGCACCACATCACACTACTTTCTCTTGTTTTCATGCAGCACATCAGTTGTATCATATTTTAGAGAAAGTTTGTTTCCTGTAGAGCTATAGAACTGACTCTAAAGCTGTCTGAATAGGCGAACTTTAATTATAACAACCCTATATTAACCAGTTTAATTCTGTATGGAATATTTAAGTCTAACATCAGAAATCGAAGGCATTTTTCTTTGTAAATCTTTTAATTTTACGCAAATAATAAAATTGTTCTTCAGGAGCTCTTTGGAGTAGGAAAAACTCTATAAGGATTGTTTTTACCATGCACAGTTTTATTCCCAGAAAATGTCACTTTTCTTTTAGGGGAAGTACTGTCAAAATTGAAGGAAATTTACTAAATACACCAAACTTATGCAGTGACAGCATTGAAAAAAAAATTCAAATACTATAATGTGATCAATGTATGATACCCGCTAAGGAATCTGTACAGAATCTACACAGAATCTGTTGGGAAGGTGCCTGGAATCCACACTAGTGAAGGTATAGGGAAACACTGTCCCGGGAAAGAGATTTTCATGTGAATTAATATCGCTTAGTTAATTCATGTGCTGAAAATAATGATATTTAGGAAGCGAATTACAGATCTGGTGAGATTATTAACAGTGTTGTTAATGATGGTGTCCTGTTGCAACATCTTTCTTAAAACAGCACTGAAAATCATATTGTGCACATCATTAAATTAGACCCTAAAAAATAAGTCTGACAGTATTTCTTATGTGTATTTTTATGTGGTAACAATTTACTCTAAGAATTCACAAAGGGTTGTCGATGTTTTTGATTTTTTTTCAAAAAAATCGATTTATTTGGTTTAAGTCGTATTTTTTTTTATTTAAATCAAGATTTTTTTTTAATTTTAATGGTTTTTTTTTAAACTATATATATATATTTAACATTTGTATATTAGACAATGAGCCCTACAGTCATAAAATTATATATATATAGCAACATACCAGTCATTAAGCTGTACTTTCTTTAAAAAAAAATAAAAAAATTTAATTCAAACATGTAACAACTGTTTAAAAAATATTTGTGAACTAAATATAAAGACTAATATACTTTTGAAATATAAGACAATTTTATTATGGGAAAAAAAGGAACAATATAATAAAAATTACATTTCTTGACTATAGATATATTGTATGTTAGAATATATAAAATTTTTAGATATGGCTCTTCTGGTCAAGCAAATTTTGCACAAGTGAGAAGCAGGCTCTCTTTCACACAAACTGCACAAAGGACTGAAAATCCTGTTCTCCCCCCACCCTTTTCTAAAATAAGAATTATCCTTCTCTACCCTTTATTGGACAATAGACTAAGGATGTCTTAGGAATGTTGCAATCTTCCAAGAAATAAATAGCATAATCTTCTCCTAACCCCTTTCCAAGTATTTGGATTAGGGTTAATTTCACCTTGAACTTAAGAATAAACTATTTTTTACTAAGCATAAAAAAGAAAAGAAAACAATAACTAGGTGACAAGTCACTGAAATTTTCTGAAGTAACTTTTTCTAACCTGGACTCAAAAATGCATTTTCTAAATATAATTTACACATCAACCATTCTATCGCTTGTTATTTATGATAAATAAAGTTTAATATTTATATAAATGAGAATTTTAAGAAATCCGAATGGAAAATAAACATAAAAGTGACTATTTTTTAAAAATTTCTCAAAATTCAGTAAATTACATTAGGCGTACGAAACAAACTTCATTATAACGGAAATCGCTTTCTCTTTCTGAAGGTGTACTATTTTTTTTTTAAAACAATTATCCAAAACTATGCTATTGAGAAATTACAGCGAAAAATCACCCAAAACAACACAAAACATTAAATAAAAATTTTTCTAGATTAAATTTTTAAATTCAGGCTTCGAGTCACCATCAGGACTACCATGTGACAATTTTCATGAATTTAAGTGTGATAGATTCGTCTGGACATCGACGCATGTGCACACACACAAAAACATTACCTTTTATAAATATAGATCATAATTTAAATTGCACCATGTAAATGTTTGTATTTCTTTTCAGAACATTTATATGTATTACTTAATTATCTTACATTGAACATTTATTGCAATATAAAAACTTCGTTGTCCTCAACACTATTTAGTTTTCTCCAATATTAAAATAAAACTCGCTGCATTTTATTATGTTCTTTCTTTGTGAACATGATCCTTTCCTAATATTTATTTTACTTTATAAAAAAGAAGCATCTCATACATTGCATTTTATTGTGTTGCTCATTAGAGACTTATTTAAAATCTAATTTGCTTGTGTTCTCAAAAATTTTAAAGATATGGAAAGTACTCTAGTTACATCAATTCAATGAAATATTTTTTTTATGTTCTATATATTCTTTCTTTAAATATACATTTAAAAATATTTTAAAAGCACTATTTAAAGATACAAGAACAATTTTATTTCATTAAAGCAGATTAACTTGATATTTCAAATAAAGTGATTTAAATCAGTGATTTTTTAAAAAAATAAGTTGATTTAAATCAGCGATTTTAATCAACTGATTTAAATCGCCGCAACCCTGATTAACAACATTATCTTATAAAGTGGCTATCCTCGATCATATAGAACTGTGAATATTATGACTGATCATAAATGTTAGTTTTAATAATTTTGTCTCAAAATGTATCAGCTGCAATATTGAAGGTAATGTGTTCATGATTTTTATGTTAAAGAAAATGTTGTATGAAATAAAACAAACCAATATCCAATTTATTCTAGTTTGATCTCTTTATTTGGTGTGATTATATTAAACTTATACATTGCAAAGTTTTAAGTATGTTAAACTCTTTTGTATGGCAAATCTAAATTTTACAAAATTTTAGTAGATAAGCAAAGAGAAATTCCTATCTTGAATAAATAAAATGAATTATTGAATATAATAAAAGTTTTATGCAAAATTTTGCAAACCTGTGTTACCTATATCACTTTTATATATAATATATAAAGTGAAAGAACATTAAAATGCATCCACAAAAAGTAAACTCTCTTTTTTTTAAGTACGACCTGTGATAAGACAACTAGCTGCCATAATGTTTACTAGCTGTTACATCATGTTATCTAAAAAAAGTGAAGTTTGTGCTTTTCTTTTCTCTTGTTTTTCAATGTATTTGTAAAATAAATTACACTGACTTATCAAAACAGAAAAGATTAATAGCATTTACTACCACTCTTACAAATTGCAAAACCCACCTAATGTAACTGAATACATGTTTAGATTTATCTTTAATTCAGAACCAATATATCTAATAACTCTGATTCTATTGTACTTATAACTACTGGGCTTAAATTTTTTTTTTTTAAATATGGATATTGCATAATTCTATTTTTTTCTACTTGTTATTTCGATAGTATCTTGCTAAATAACTTTCTTCACCTACCTTAAAATTACACGCAAGTCAATTAACATACATTTATTATGCATTACCCAATTCTCTTATAGATTCTCAACATTGTTGAATAAAGTTAAAAAGATTTTTATTTTAAGTCATCTATCTCTTCTAGTTGAGTAATTTATGACAATGAATAAAATAAGTTTTACTAGTAAGCAAATAAGTCAAAGTATATAATACATTTCTCAAAATATGATGAACCTTTTCAATATGCAAAATAAATCATGTTTCAACTAATTATGTAGCTCACTTTTATATAAAAAAAATAAAATAACAGCATTAAAATGAATCTACAAAAAGTAAAGTCTTTTTTAAGTATGACCTGCAATAAAACAACTTGGTGCCACAATGTTTACTAGCTGCTACATCATTTTATCTCAGAAAAAGTGAAGTTTGTGCTTTTCTTTTCTCTTGTTTTTCAATGTATTTGTAAAATAAAGGTTAAAATTAAGTTTAGGGTACAGAGCCATTTCTTCTTGCTTTGCATCACCAACTTTTTGATGCCAGGAAGACGGTTTAGCAATGTGTTTACATTTGTTTTGGTTGTGAAGTGACGTTCAAATTGGTGTCTGGCGCACACATCATTAAATTGAAGTTACGCACTTCGAAGCTTCATCTTGATTGGTCAGCTATGCGCTAATTTAAATTTTATTGGATGATTTAATAGAATTTGCATAATATTTCGTTTGTAATTTAATGGCTTTAATTTTCACAGTTTAGTTCATGTATTTTTAACAACTGCAGTGTTTATGTTTTCAGGTAAGAACTCATTTTAGAATTTTTTAAAAGAAGGTAGATTCCAGACATTCAATGAGGAAATGAAGCTACTAGTTTTCGGCTTTCAGAAAGCAAAGCCGCTGATGTTTTTTAAGTTAAAAAAATTTGCCTGGAACACACTTGTGATGCCGCAGGCATCGCATGCGGGAATTCTCATTTTTGGAATTTAAAAAAACTAGATTCGTAACATTCAACAAAGAAGTGAAGCTACTAGTTTCCGGCTTTGCAGAAAACAAAGCCACCGATGTTTTTCTAAATTAAAAAAAAAATTTGCCCGGTTCGCGTACACAAGAAAAGAATAAAATGTTCACTGGTCACCCAAAACAAACTTCTTCACATTGCTAAACCATCTTGCCCTTGGCAACAAAAAGTTGGCGATGCAAATCAAGGAGGAATGCCTCCACACCATAAACTTAATTTTTACCAAAATAAATTACATTGGCTTATCAAAACAGAAGAGATTACTTAATTTAATTTCAAAAATGAGTATTAGACATATAGCTGACCATAAAAATGTAAAGGAAAGAAATTTATAATTTTTTATTTTTAAGAAATTTGTGGTTTCACAGTGCAAGGTAACGGGCTATTTTTCCCCTGAATAAGTTATCATCAAAATGTAATTTGAATTGTGTATTTAATTTATAGCTATACGTGAGTATTCAGGATATTCAAACTTCATAAAATTCAATATATTACTTTCCAAGATTCAATTTTAAAGACTATCAATTTGTTCAAGAACCCTCATCATTTTGTTTCTCTTAGCAATTTAGCTCTTACAATACCAATAACTTTGTGAATACTAATAGTATTGAAGTTGACCTATACATCTGGCTCTTAAGTTATGAAGGGAAATTATGCTTCGTTTCGACCATGCACAGTAAAAAAATTGCTCAACATGTGGTTGCACTGCGAAATCAATGAACATTAAAGGGTTAATTGCATTTTTTTTAAATGTCAAGCGTATATTCACAAATTATGTTTTGAAAATGTTTTTGTAATACAATTAGAAAAACATTTAATACAATAATTAAAATTAATACAATTTGTCAATTTCTCTGAATTTTTTTATTCAGTTGAACTGCTGAATGAAGTTGCATAAGAATATTAAATCATTTAACCAATCTATATTTGAAAATTAATCATAATTATTGTTTTTTACTTCAAAATGATCTTTAAGAATGGTCATTTGAAAAGAAAGTTCTCAAAAAGTGATTTGATATATTAGTATTGGTAAAGTTAAAACCTATGTTACATTATGAATTTAAAAACCTGACAGACTCGTTTCATTTTACACGCGAGATGTTTCAGAATAGTATAAAAATAATTAATTTTATTCTTGTAATTTTTAGTTCCCTTAAACACTGAACAATTATTAATTTCCCTTCATCGTTCACATCTTTGTTAACGAGGCACAACATAATTAAATATGAAAAAGCCGTTTGATTCCTTTTCATTTAACAACACTGTGCATTAGCGCACTTCTCTGAATTATGATTATGTATTATAACAGAAGAGATCTGATTAATATTTCCAAAAATTCGAATTCAATATGGATATTTGTTTTGATGCAAAAAATTAAATATAAAACAAACAAAACCAAAGAAGAATGCTTTACCTTTCTGCAGTGGATTGAATGCTTTAATGGAACAAATTAATATGTCAAAATTAAAATATATATTAATAATTTTGAGAGAATTTCTTTATAATAACAACAGTCAGTAGAGAATTGATCGATTGATTTGAGGGGGTTTTGGGATTTTTAACTGCAAAGGCTATCATTCCCGTATTCACAAAAGGTTCAAATTAAAAAATGTCAAAAAACTTCAGGTTTTGGAGGAAAATATGAAGGTCCTGTTTATTTTCTAAGACTTTGCTTGTGAGCAGAGAATAATGTGATGTGAAATGAAAAACACTAAGTCCAGCTCTCATAGTTACGGTCAACACTTTGAGCTTGGCTACAGACGAGTTTTCTGTTTTGTTTAATTACATTAAAACCTAGACTTTGCTTGCTTTACATTTGGACTTTCACTTTGAAGATTTCATTTAATTAGCATGACAACACCAGAATTACATAGTTAAAGCATTTAATATCTGTAAACAAAACAGAAATCTCGTCCATTTCGGGTGAAAGACTACTACTTTGTCTCTTGAAATTGGCAACACGCTAACTATTGAGTTGTCGTTGGTCTCCTCGCCATTGCGTTCGCGTTTTTCTTCCTGCCGCTTCGTAATAGCGTGTAGTAAATTTTTGAAGTTAAAACAAATTTTATTGGAACTAAAACTAATTATAAAAGTTAGCCATGGGTCGTATGCATGCACCAGGGTAAGTGATCTTTATCCTAAGTGAATTTTGTACTTATTTTTATGCTGTTATTATGAACATTATAAAATGGAAATAGGCTTAAGCCTAAAGTAACCACGTTGTGTTAATAATGTTACCGGAGTTGGGTTTTTATAAATCGAATGAATTGTTTGTCGAATGAAGGACAATTTTTGTGTTTTACTGTACCGCAATTATAGAACCACTTTTAATTAATCGCGAAGATTGATGTTGTATATACCTACTGTTAACTTTTTATGTGAAATCTATTTCTTCCCTAGGAAGTGAAACATTGTTAGATTACTGGAAATATATGGAAATAAAAATGAAATATAACACTCCTTATGGCAAATGCATTTTAATTTGTGTTGAAATGTACAACGGATTGCAATCGTTATTTGCCAATTCTCAAAAAAAAAATCGTATTTATCGAATTTGGGTATTGTAATTCCACTACATTTGAACTAAATGTATTGCAATTAACTTCGATTACGGTTACGACTAGACTTAACTTAGACTATATCCTTGTATATTGATAACTTAATATTCTGCAGGCTATATACTTACTCTTATACTCGGTTTTTAGATCAGAAAATCGCTTTCAAAACCCTATTGAAAGAGATTCTACATATTGTGAATATCTTGGAGAGTTTTGAATAGGTGCCCAGTTAAACCATATTTCTTATATCCCATGTGTCATTCTTTCAACTTGTCATTCATTCTATTTCTCTAACTCTAAGGTTTGAGAAATTGAAAGGTTAATAAATTTATAAAATAGTTATATGCAACAAATTAAAAAATACATTTGTATGGGGCATGTATCTTTTTATATTGAAATAATATTGTAACTGTATGAAATTGTATCAAATTTCCATTTTACCATAATTTTCTTGATTTTTAAAATGGGATCACTAATACCTTTGCAGTTAAATGGCACTCTTTATTTTGTCCTATTTATTTACTCGTCGCCTGTGGTGACCAGCTTGTTCTCCAATTTCAATTGAATCTCTTGTGAATAATTTGATATTCATGTTCCTTTAAAAATTTCAAATTGTGATAGACATTTAATCCATGTTCTTTCAGTAGCTTTGGACCTGTTCTTTTCGTTGTCCACGTGAATGTCCCTAATAGTCAAGTAACTGGTTGTGTCATGCAACGTCAAATTGCACATTGTTGGCATCAACTTCACTTTTATTCCTATTGCAAAATCTACATTTGATTTTAACTTTAAAATGGTGCTGCATGTTTTACTTCTAGCCATGTATTAGCTGGATGAAAATATGCTGATTAAATCATAGCATTAAACATTAAGATACTGAACAATGATGGAGAAACATGTAAATAAATGGTAATGAAAACTGTTTGAATTGTGTTGCAACAATGAAAAGTATTGTTGTAAAATTAGAGAAAAAAATGTATGACAACTTGATTGATATCATTAAAATAATATTATATAATTACTGTAATATTTTCAGGAGCTATTAAGGAAAAATGGCAAATTTTTAATTAAAAATAATTAAAAGTTCAAAAAAGGGGTCCAAGGTGCAGATTCCCACCCTCCAAAGTATGTTTGTTCCAGATTTCGTGCCTTTGTCCAGTGGTCTGCCCTGTAGATTGCCGACACACAGACATTCTCCTTTATTTATTAGTAGAGATTCTTGATTTCGTTTATGCAAAATTGATTAAATATAAGGCATTAAATCAGTCATAAGTTACTAGTATAAAATTATTTGAAGCATTGTATCAACTTTTTGTATTCTTCCAAGGATTATCCATTATTGTTACAGGAATTTTAGTTTTAATTATGTATCTAAATTATTACCATCTAAATATTTATTAGGAATTACTTTGTTAAGTAATAAAACTAATTGTTTTTTGTTTCCATTTCCAGAAAGGGTATTTCCCAGTCATCTTTACCATATAGACGAAGTGTTCCAACTGTAAGTTTCTTTAATAACTTTATTTTAATTGCATCCTTTCAGAATTGACTTGAGACTTTTAATGTAATTGTGTATAAATTAAATGTTATATTGGTCTTTTTGCTAATATTCTATAAGACAGCAAAAATAGGAAACTTTCAGATATATATAAGTATTGATAGTAGGTAAAATATCTAAAATAAGAAACTGCTGTTGGTACTTTTCCGTTAGCCGGGCGCAAATGTCCCCAATTGTGAACCAAATGCGAGCCAAGTCGCCAAGAGAATGGTTGTAAGAAATTTGGCGGAATTCTACATTATGTGGCGATTTTTCGCTTGCGCCCGGCTAACGGAAAAGTACCCTGCTGTTTTTTTTTTCTTTTCTTTTTCTTGGAAATAAAAAGTTGAAATGAAAACTTAGCCAATCAAAATGCCACAAAATTCTGGGAAAGTCCAGTAATTTCTGAATGAATTTTATCAGCTTGATAGTGGTGTTTGAATTTCCTTTGAACCTTTTGGTATTTTTGTTAGTGAATTTGGATGATGAAACCAGATATACGATGTCGCTTATTTAAAAGAAAAACATTCACTTTAATAAATGTTGTATTTACTCTGGCTGTTCATTCTTCTGGATATTCTGATTTTTTTTAAAGAAGCTTTAATTATTTTAGAATTGATCTGAAACCATTGTAAAACTGTTATAGGAATCCATACAAATTAACCTTCCAGCAGGCGCTCTCTATACTAAACTTTTTGTTCCAATCCTGTGTCATGCCTGTAAATATAAATTTTTAAAAGTGTAATTATTGAAATTGGGTCATAATTGGATAAGGATTAATGAGTAAATTATTTTAATGAACTGTACGTGCATGAAACACAAAAATTAATATTAAATGACTAAAGAATTAGTGGGGGGTATGACGGGAAACAAATGAAATTGTCAATTTTTGAACTGAAATATTTACATTTGTAATATAAATCTGTAAAGACAATATAGGCATAAAAAAAAATTAAATTGAGATATGAAAAGCAAGAAATCAGTTTTATAGTCATTTCATTGGTCATGCATATTGAAATACGAATTGCAGATTCACAGAGCCCTAGTAATGCCTCAAATTCCGAACGATGGCTAACATTTTGTCAAAGCTCGAAGAGTATCCAAAGTCATGCTTTCACAGCACTCTCAGTAATCCATGTTATATAAAACGTTTATGCGTTGCGCAAAAAGTACCTTTATTTCTTTTTTCCCATTGGCAATGATCAGTTTGTTTACCAATCCCAACCTTGACACCGAGCATTTCGCTAACCTGTTGCGCTACTTGCTTACATGATGAAAAGTCGTTACTTTTTAATTTATTGATTTAAAATGAGTTTTGTGAACTGTTGAATACGTTTTGCATAGAAGAGAGTAGCATGCAAGGGAATTCCTGGATGAAAGATTTCAGCGAAGATCAGCCAGAAATACTGCCAACAGGTTTAGGTGAACCAGAGCGGTCAGCAGGCAACAAATGGCTAATAGGGTGAATTCCCAAGTCGAAACGAACGTTTCCGAGCATGATTGTGGTATGATGACGGAAATATGCAATTTTTGTCGAGCACTTTATTGGCGAAATGAATTGAACTACAGCAGCAAGTCGGATAGATGCTCCAGTTTTGACCACCTTAAGAGAAAATTTGAAATGTAAATTTCACAGTGGGTGACTGTTTAAAGCATATTAAATCATACTTATACTATCTTTTAGCAAATTTTATTGGCTTTCTGCTAGTTATGAAATTTTTCTGAAGAAAATTTTAGATATGAGTTATGAATTTTAAAATAAATTTACCCCATTTGCACCAGTTATGGCCACTTCTATGCACCATTTTTGGCCACACTAATATTATACTTTTAACTGACATTTTAATGAATTTTAAGTAAAAATAAATTATTTTTATGCAATATATATTTTAGTACATTATTTTCTGTTATTTTAAATGTGATTTTTTTGTGAATTTATAAAGATATGTAACCTAAGCTGATTTTAGCTGCAGATTTCAGTTTTTTAAAAAAGAAACAGGAATGCAGAAAACAACTTAATTTGGTTGATAAAATACAAACTATATATGCTCGCATAATTTTTTTTGATAAAATATGAAACAAAAAATGGGGAGAAGAATAAACTGGCATTGCAAAAGCATAGATTTTTAAGAAAATCTTGCAAATCAAGAATTTGCATTATCCTCACTAACAATATCCACAAATATATATTTTAATAATTTTTAATTGCTACATTAATCAAATTCAACATAATCATTTTTAAAATTAGAGCAATCCATGCATATGAAGAAAAATATTTCTCATCACTCGATTCAGGTTCCTCAAGTTAAAATTTTCTAACATAAATGCGAGATGTTTCAAAATGGAGATGTTTTTGACATTCCATTTTGAATGCCTTAACTGCATCACCAACTCTAGATGGTGAGTAGCAAAATTTAATAAAGCTTACATCATAAACCGTAAGGGTAATCAATTTTAGATTAATCATTTTATTCTGAGAGCTTGATGATGAAAAACTGCAAATACTTGTTCCTTAACAAAAACCTTGACAGTTGCGAGTATACAATACATGATCTTGCATTTAATTTTTTTACAAGTCGCATGTTTAAGAAAAATGAACCAAATCAGATTGAAAATAGTAAAATAAGGATTGTTTAAAGTATTGGCATGCTTCTTATAATTAATTTGAAATTACTGGTTAATTATTGGAAAAACAGATCCAATGTGGCCAAAACTGGAGCATCTACCCTATACCAAATGCTCTTGTGTCTCCAAACTTTAACATTTAATAATTAATGTACTTATAATTTCCTAATACTAGGAGAAACTCGTAACTGTGTGGCGAGTGGAGCGAGCGGTGGTGTAATATGTATATAAAGATTTTACAACTGTACTAGGGCACGCAGTGCCTTCATTGTAGCGAGCAAGGTTTGTGTAGTAAACCCCGTAGGTTTGCAATGCAATCCTGGGTTGGCGAGCTTTAGCGAACAGGGGGGCTGATCCCCGAGTAAGAAGCAAGATGAAATTCTTAAGTGCATCTCGCATACATGCTCTGATGGAAGGTTAATAAATAGATTGACATCTCTTGTCTGATAGCTTAATGTAAAATGTATGGAAACCACAAAAGTTTATAACTTGTTAAATATCTTATTAGTAACTTTGTTTTAATTTGTATAATAGTAGGAAATCTTAGAAATAGGGTAACTAATAAAATTTTTTTTTATAGTGGCTTAAATTGTCGTCAGATGATGTCACTGAACAGCTTTGTAAATTAGCTAAAAAAGGATTAACTCCATCACAAATTGGTAAGTTTATTTTGTTACCTTAATATTGTTTTTTTTAAATGTCCCTTGAGCAATATTGTGAATTATTTTAAATGAATTGGATTTTTTTTTTGTTGTTGTTTGTCGTGACAATCAAAATTGACCCAAGTCTTTTCAGAAAAAGTACTTCCAGCATTTTCTCTTGGATTTATTACAGATTAGAAGTGAAATTTTATTGAATAAAAATTTCTGCAAGGAAAAGTCTATTGTTTAAAACTGAAAAATATTTTGTAATTTGTTATTTTAGTTAAAGCTGGAAAATATGTCTTAAGTACAAAATATTTTTCTTGGAGCTTTAACTCGTGGGCACTTATGTGCATGGATTTTTAATCCTACCATTTCTTTTCTTAATTGTCTTAGAATTTCCCATAACATGCAGTTGTTACTTTCTGCATTTTCATGGATGGTTTGGAAGAAATGGATTAGGGAAGGAAATGTAGGGGAAACTATTGGATTCATTTTTACTGGGTTACATCATAATTTTACATGTTTAAACCATACATGCACTAGCATTTTAGATTCATTTAACATAATGGCTTTGACAAAAAGTAAAATATTGGGCTTGACTTAAGAACACTGTGCAGTTGAGAAAGTTGATTTTTTTTTTTTTACCTATTTCTCTCCAAATCTGGTATTCATTACTGTTGTTCTGAACCAACAGTTTGGCGAATTTTGGGATGGTTGGTGCGAAGTTGCTCCATTTGGTGAGAGACTGCACCATGTTCTTAAGTCTTACCAAATATTGTTTTCCAAGCCTTTAAATATTTTTATCAGGAAAATTTGCTTATTTTATTATGATTTATGTCGGTTGAGTAGGTTAAAAAAGGAATGAATGCAGAAAAGTGGAAACAATTTAACTGTTCTTTATTGTTGGAAATGAAATTACAATTTTATCTGGAATATAACTTATACGAGTAGATAGGTATTCAAAAATAAGCCCTTGGTTGGTCCAGGCACATATTGTTACAAAGCTATAAATTCGTTTCCCTGAGATGCTAATCTTGGCGATAAATTTGGCGACAAATTTGGCGACTTGGCGACAAAGTTGGCGACTTTGGCGACAAGTGGAATTCTCTAGAAGGACCTCAAACTTTCCACCTATTTCTACTGGTTTCATGAACTTTCTAGAGATTACGTCACTTCCTACATAATGAAGTCACTTCCTGTTGAAAAGTATAAAGGCAAGCTCTCAAGCCAAGAAGAGTTAGTTGGAATTTGACCTGCAAGCAAGCTGGTGAGTTAACAAGAAACCTTTGAGCATTGTGTTGAGATTTAGTGGTAATCTCTGTTGTGAATTTTTATTAGTGCTGTGTTAATACTTGTGCTACGTTTCTTTGCTTGAGAATATTTGTAAAATAAAGAGCTTTATTTTTTTTTAATCCTGCTTATTGGATTGCATTCACGTACACCCACAAAGTAATTTTGTCACAATATATTATAGAAAATAGTCTAAAATGCTCATACATCTCAAAGATTCACAAAATCAGGGGAGTAGAAAACACCGATGAGTGGGTCTATTCGCTTGTAAAGGATTTCTCTATTGAAGACGCATCCTTTATGTTAGCATTGTATTTCTTTTTTTATTTTTTTTTTCTAAAATAGTTTTGTATATATTTTTCTTTTGTTTATATATATATATTCACACGAAATGCCTCCCTCTACCCTCTTCTTGCTAGCAGTGTAACGGCCTAATACTTTGAAATTTAATAAAATGACCTGCCTATGTGTTAGAATAGGAGATATGGGTGCTACTATAAGGATGACAAAAACAGTATGCCATGTGTCGCAGGGAGGGGAGCAGAGTTATACGAATTTGATTTTGTTGGCAATTGAGGGCAATATTTTTTGTTACTGTTAGTTATGATAGAAAAATATATGGAGGAACTTATTAGAAGTTTGTGGTTTAAAGTGACTGGGTCGTGCATGTGTTTTAATGATCTGAAAATGGACGAGTGTGTTAAAGAGTCAACTGAATTCTGATTCTTTGTCATCATTCTTGTCATTTTAATTTATGTGTAAAACTTAAACTACTTTCCAGATTAATAATAAATTGCATTTCACTTTAAGGTGTAATCTTGAGAGATTCTCACGGTGTTGCCCAAGTGCGTTGGGTTACTGGAAACAAAATTTTGAGAATTTTGAAAGCTAAAGGATTTGCTCCTGATCTGCCCGAAGACTTGTACCATTTGATCAAAAAGGCTGTAGCTGTACGAAAACATTTGGAGAGGAATAGGAAGGACAAGGATTCTAAATTCAGGCTCATTCTTATTGAAAGCCGAATCCACAGGTTGGCCAGGTACTTCAAAGCCAAACGAGTGTTGCCACCTAACTGGAAATAGTAAGTTTATCTTAAAACTTTTAATTTCCATTTTCAAATTCTCTGTTCAGTTTGTCTTTATTTAAATTAAATATAGATTAGATGTATATTGCATCATACGTGAACAGTGGCATAACTCGATTTAAAGAAAATGTTTTGCAATAAATCCATAAAACTTAGCCTGAAGCATTAAGAGACAAATGTAAAGGACAACTGACAATCTTAGCGTAGCTATGTATCACTCAGACATGACACATTTCCGCGGAAACGCGGATTTCAGCTTTTTCGGCATCGAATTTTATCATTCTCAATTTTCTTTAATATAATAATTCCACATTATTTTTAAATTTCAAGAACTTTTTGTTGAAATTTATTCGTTTTATTGTTCAATTAATCATACTTATTTTTTTCTCGGTGTTTTTGTTTGGAACAATTCATTATTTATAAAGTTCAGCTTTTTTTGTTCTCGGCCCGTGTCATGTCTGATCACTTCATACTTACCATGTACTTGAATTTTTTTTAATTGCAAGAGTATTTACCTAATGGGTACAAACTTTTAGAATTGTTCTTTCTTGAAGAAATTACTACGCATCTTAGAGCTAATTCCATATGAAGTTCTGCAAAACTTATATTTCAGAACATGCATAAAAATTTCTCGCCCCTTCTTCAATTATGAAAAAAAGCCTTAGGGTTTTGAAAAATAGTATATGAATAAAAATACAACATGGAGAAATAACAATGTAAAGTTTTCATTTCTTTAAATAACATGATATAAAATCCTTAGAATAGCTTGTTACTTATACAAAATGTTAACTTATTTTAAACTGCTTACCATAAAATATTGCAAGAATTTGTGGCAATGAAATGTTATAATGCATATATAAAAGGAAAACAATGGAAATTTCAGTATTTCATAAAATTTATTCTTAATTTTTTAAAAAAAGACATGCATATCTTGGAGCTGATTCCATGCAAAGTTCTGCTACTAGCATAAATTTACGAAAGGCACAAAAATATATACACCTTTTATTTCCCTCTTTCTAACAAATTAATTTCTCCCTGTGTTTATGAACTAATTTTAGTTTCTTCTGTACAACATTACTTTCCTTCTTTTTCTTTGATATACTCTCCTATATTCATTACACATGGACAACATTCCCTATTAGGTTGCATTTTATTTTCATTTTGAAGAAGTTCCAAGCTTTTCAGAAACTGCAATGATTTGAAAAGTGGGTGTGGCAACATTGTTTACTCTCCTGTCATGAATCAAAAATTGTTCAATAGCTTAAAAAATGCAGATACAGCTTTGTGGAATTTTACAGGCATATTTAAAATGATTCAAGTTGTCATATGAGCCAATAAAAAAAAAAATCCAATGATTTTATAGGTACTGTGTCTCCTTAAGTACAGGGTTCCCACGGTCCTTGAAAATCCTTGAAAACTCCTTGAATTTTATTTGCCGTACTCGGGGCCCCGGAAAAGTACTTGATTTTTCGTTGGGTCCTTGAAAAGTCGAGAAGGTACTTGATTTTTTTTGTTGGGTCCTTGAAAAGTCCGTGAAAAATTCGAAATGTGCTCTGTCTTGAGAATTAGACCACCGGAAAAAGGGTGTTGCTATGGGAACGCTGTCAGTCACCATTCTTTTCACTAGTGTGGAGGAAGAGGGAGGGGTGGTAAAAAAGGGTGTTGCTATGGTAACGCTGTCAATCACCAATCTTTCCTCTCTGTGTAGTTTGGGGAGGGATGGGGCAGGCAGAAAGGGTAGGGAGTCTGGGGATTCCTTGAGATCCCGAAAAAGCAGGGAAATTTATTCTAAAACTGGATTTTTTTTTTATTTTGATAATTCATATCAGACGAGATAATATCCGCTGGTCTTTTATCGTAAGTGGAATAAAACATCGATGACTACCAATGAAAATCGGTCATTTAACTGACGATCAGAA
>BGPR01014663.1:22866-38673 GCA_013235015.1 Araneus ventricosus
TTTCACTTACACTTTTTAATTAGAATATAATTAATTTTCCAACAGTATCTAACGGTGGTGGAAAAGGTCATTCTCTATGCCTCAGCAGCATGGGCCCACAACATCACTGCCAGACAACAGAAACTCCTGTCTTCTATCCAAAGAAAGTTTCTGCTCAATATCACAGGGGCGTACAACACCACCCCAACGGCGTCTCTCCAGGTCATAGAAGGTCTAATGCCTCTTCACATTAAAGCCAAAATGCAATCAACACTGGTAAGGGTAGGCCGCCTGGGTAGAAATTGCGATTACGAAGGTATCCATTTTGACCATGAAAGCTATGAGCAGCCATCACCACCATCAACAATACACCCTGCACTTTTTAGCTTGGAAGATAGAATCACACATGGGGGACAAGTTCCTTCCAATAGTACGCCAATTGAAGTGTACACAGATGGCTCAAAGATAAACGATCAAACGGGCAGCGCTTTCTGTGTCATTGCAAATGAAGCCATCACTAAAACCTGGAAGGCCAAGCTGAGCCCAGCCAATACTGTGTTCCAAGCAGAAATGCTAGCCCTCAAAGCAGCCATCGAGTGGGACAACACTGTAAACGAAGATGTCAACATCTGGAGCGACAGCGAGTCTAGCCTCCAAGCTCTTAAATCCTTTAATGTAAAAAAAAAATCACTCAAGAGGCACAAATGACCCTTCTGGAAAATGCCAGAATCAAGCTCGGCTGGGTTAAAGCACACATAGACATAAAAGGCAATGAAATAGCAGATACCCTTGCGAAGGAGGCAACCACGGATGGAATTCCAGCCAGCCTTCCATTCCCAAAAAGTTTCCTAAAGAAACAACTTCTACAGCTCTCACTCTCGCGTTGGCAAGATGAGTGGGATAATGGTGAGACTGGCAGATCGGTTTACAGCATTATACCAAAAATATGTAATAAACAGCTGCACTGGTCCAAAGAATGCATCCAATTCGCCACTGGCCATGGGCCCTTCCCCAGCTACCTCAAGAGATTCGGTCTCCACTCTACAGACTACTGCGGATGTGGGGAAATAGGAAATCCCCTTCACTATGCAACGAGATGTCCATTTACTTTATCTTATCACCACAAGGAACCAAGCTCACAAGTCATAGTCCATTGGTGGAAGAGCGCCCTATCCAGAAAACTCTCAAGACGAAATATAGATAACTTAATCACATTCCTGGCGACTAACGAAGACCTAACTAAAAGTCAAAATACAACACCGTCACATACTCCTGCCTAGAAATAGATACTTCCAAAGATTCACCTCCTAGAACCAGAAGTTCGAAGAATTCCCAGTTCAGCAGCAGAGCACACTAGCTTAAAAACAGCAACCAGCCGCCACCAAATCTTCCGTAATTTATTCGAAAAATTCACCCTTCACATCACTGCCAACCCTTGAGTAACAATTCCAGCGATCCCTCAGTATAAATAACAAGACAGAACACACACACACACAAAAAAAAAACAGTCCCACGATTTTTAGGACGGTTGATACAATTTTCATCAATATAACCGGTGGTAATACATTATTCAATTCTTCTTTTTCGTCGCATCGGACACCACTATCAGCCACGAATCATGGAGCTGCAACTGCATGAAAAAAAATGTAATTAAATGAAACATTCAACCCTTTCACTGCACTCAAATTTGATAACTCCCCTTGTAAATTTCTATTATAATACTCGGATTGTAATCCTCAATGTGTTTTTATTTTATTCTTCTTTGTTCATGTATAATTATGTTCCCTTTCAAGTGTATTTATATCCTAATGTTACAATTTTTTTTTGTTTTTGCTTTTCAATAAAGGTTCACACATACTCATCCAACCGACAGGGTGCCGTTTAGGCGCCGAGTTCGGGGGTATGCTGTGGTGTTATGTATGCCGTTTTTGGACTGATTCGCAAATTACTCTGTTTTGGATCAAGGGTACGGCTAATAAATTTAAGCCATTTATAAAAAATAGAATTGAGGAAATAGTTCAATTAACATCGTCAGAGGATTGGTATTTTTGCCCTGGAAAATCAAATCCCTCAGACATGGGGGTACCAGAATAGACCCGTTAGCTTCGCGAGGAGCAAGTGTATTTGAATTAAGAGATAATACTATCTGGTTCCAAGGCCCCGTATGGCTTGAATTGACTTCCGAATACTGGCCAATGCAAAATAATACAATTTTGGAGGTTCTCGGTGGAAGCGAATTGGAATATCGAAAGACGGTAGGCAATGTTATCCAATTTGGATGCACCGTAAATTCAGAAAAACTTCTTCTGTTGGAGAATTACAGTAGTATAAGAAGATTATACAGAGTGACTGCTTGGATAAAACGTTCAGATAAACGGTTGTCAGTGCAAAGGGCCCCTTGACAACTGAGGAATTGGAAGAAGCCGAAATGTATTGGATGCAAGTGGAGCAAAGGCAGTGCTATTCCGAAGAATTCGAAACATTGGCAGGGGTAGGCCAAGTGAAAAAGAATTCATCTCTATATAATTTTGGTCCTTTTCTCGATGACAAAGGAATTTTGAGAATGGGAGGAAGGTTAGAATATTCTGATTTCTCGAGTGATGAAAAACATCCTATTATCCTTCCAAGGAATTCTTCACTTACTGGTCTAATAGTACAGGATGAGCATATCTACATGAAACACGGAGGGATTGCCACAACATTAGCAAAAATTAGGAGTCGTTTTTGGATCCCTAAAGGTCGCCAGATCGTTCAAAAGATCATAAGAAGATGCCTCATATGCAGGAGGTATTCTGCGAAGTCTGCAGATAAACTCGCCTCTCAGTTACCTGAGGATAGAATTGCTCAGACACCTCCCTTTTTATTCCAGTGGTGTTGATTTCGCTGGGCCAATTTATGTGAAAAATTTGGAAGGGATGCAGAAATCTTATATCGTTTTGTTCACATGTGCTACTACAAGAGCTCTACATCTCGAACTTGCACCTACTATGATTACGGAGTCCTTTTTTATGGCATTTAGACGGTTCATTTCCAGAAGGGGAAATTGCCGGATAATGTATTCGGATAATGCCAAGACATTTAAGAAGAGTAACAGGGAGCTCGAGCAAATTTCTAAGATATTATTGCATGATAATTTTCGTGACTTTATTTGTAATCAAAAAATTACTTGGAAATTCATAGTTGAACGTGGCGTTTGGTGGGGAGGCTTCTACGAGAGAATGGTAAAATCCGTAAAGGAATGCTTGAGGAAAGTCCTCGGTAGGGCCTTATTGTCTTTCGAGGAATTATCTACAATTCTGACGGAAGTGGAGGCTGTGTTGAATTCTCGTCCCTTGACCTATGTTTACAATGATTTGCGAGAGCCGCTGCCTTTGCGGCCGGTACAGTTCTTAAATTTCGCTAGTTCAGACTCGACTTTGCCGGTAAACTTTAAAGAAATTATTGCCGCTGGTTCAAGTAGACCTTCCCTAGTCAAAAGGAAAAAATATCAAGATTTGCTGGTGAAACAACTTTGGTCTAAGTGGAAGAAACAATGTATGATGGATCTACGAAATGCTCATACGCTGAAGAACCCCAATCCGCAACAGAATATAAAGATTGATGATGTCGTTCTCATCGAGGGTGACAATAAGAGTAAACTTTTGTGGAGGCTTGGACGGGTGATTCAGGTTTTCCCAGGTCGTGACGGTGGAGTTCGATCCTGCTTACTGAAGACTTCAGATGGGACTTCGAAGCGACCAGTACAATTGTTGTATCCTTTGGAACTTTAAAATTTGCAAATTTCTTTTACCATAATTTTAACTTTTTATTAATTGATTTTTCTTAATAATTCAGTTCATTGATATAAGTGATATTAATATGAGAGTTGTCCATGTGTGTTTTTATTGTAGTTTAAATTAATCATTGAATTGTGCTTAGGCGAAATGTATTTTTTGTATTGTGGTTTTTGAATTCTGTTCTAATGAAATCTTAAGATTTCAGGTGGGGAGTGTGTGGAAAGTATTTGATATTGTATATGGCGCTCCTGCTGTACCGAGTGACGTTGGTGGCGATGTTGCATATATTTGGATGCTTCCCAGCACCACGAGCCTCGTCATTCTTGCTTGGTTGCTCGCTCGCACCTGCTTACGCCAGCTCTTTCCCCATGGATCTCGCCTCAGCCTTCAACGGATCCAGTTGGGATTTCTGGAATTAGCATGTATGTCGAGTGAATATTGGTTTTAGGTGTCTATTCTGGTACCTCCGGTTGGGTTGGGTTCCTCACGTTAACAATGGAACCCAGCCCAACTTCCAACCCAACCGGGGGTACCAGAATAGACCCCTCAGTGTGTTGTAAATAAAAGGCATGTTTGTTACTTTGGAGGCTCCATCATCTTCTTTGAGATAGTATCTGTCCTCACCTTCAGCGACACATGTTATTTCGTCTTGCACTTGCCCGTAATCGGTCGTCAGAATGTCGCTGTTGAGTTTCTTCAGCACTCGTGTTATTTCGTCTTGCAATTGTTCGAAATCTGTCCTCGGAACGTCGCAGTTCAGTTTCTTCAGCGGTTTCATTCGCTCGTCCATCAGCTCGATATATTCTGCCCAATTCACGGATATGCGATTTTTGCTCTTCGGCTTGCTTCTCCCGCGACTGCTTTTTACGCATTGTGGCGAAACGTGAAAGATTAAATGCCTGTTTCTTTCTTTTAGGCATTTAAAACCAAAATATTATCAGAAGTTTAAGAAAAATCGCAGACTGATTAGGTATTTTCTTTAAACTAAATAAACAGTTTTTCTTTCTGAATCTCGTTCTTTCGTTTCTCAGCTCGTTGAATGAAATGCAATTCGCGTGTTTTTTATTTTGTTCTTTAGCTTGATTGTACGACGACTAATTTTAATGCATTTTGGTAAGACTTTCAGAATAAAATATCTTTGTCCTTCTTTAGGTATTTATAAAGTAAATAATTTAAGAAATTTAAGAAAATTCACTAACTGGTTCAGTATTTTCGAAAAACTTAATAAAACAATTTTTTGCCGCTGCATTTTCCTTTGTTCGGGAATTAAAAAAAACATTCAATGACCTTACACACTAATTAAGATTAAAATTAAACGCGAAAAATCGCATTGTAATCAAACTAACGTCATTGGATTATTGCACGTGCATAGTAAAAGTTCTATATGCTTAAAAATAAAAACGGCAGTAAGAACATTGTCTTTGAGTTAATGTTCAAATAAAAGCAATATTTTCTTAATCACGCAGCACGTGCGTTTCTGCCTCTATTAATGAAACACGTGAATGGAGAAGTTGATAAACAGTAAATTGGTCTGAACTTAATATTATAAGAATAGAAAGTATTGTTAAACATTGCGTTAAAATATGTTTTTAAACGTTAATAACAATCAGAGAAAATACTTTATCCCAATGGAATTAATATCATTAAAAAGCTAATTTTCTGTTCTTTAAGATGGCGTAACAATTATTTTTTTGCAATAAATATTTCAGAAGTTATTGGCAAAAACCGTCTAAGCATTGGGCTTAACAGCGGCTAATTTTCGTTATTTAATTAAATATCTTAAGAACTAATTAACTCTGAAAGTTGAAAATAGCACCGTTGACCTAGAAATGTGCTCTAGAATGTCGTGTGCAAATTTCATGTGCTACTGTACACCGTTGCGGAGGAGTTCTTGTGGCCGACAGACAGACAGATAGATACATGTATTTTCTGCTTTATATTATAGATAACACAGGCAGATAGCAAATCACTAATAAATATCAGTAATAGCACTCAGCGTCTATCAGCTCACCAGCATGCACTGCCGTCAAAGCTCCAAAGACGACTGACTCCTCGTTTGAGTAGTTTGTTTTTTGTACCTTTTCCAACAGGATGTGACGTCACATAGAAGTCTCTTGAAGGTTCTCTAAATTTCCTTTACCAGCAGAGATAGGACCATAATTCTTGAATTTTCTAGACGCTTCGTTTTGTCGCCAATGTCGGTGTTCTTTGACTTCCAGTAAAACATCTGTAAAACTTTCTTTCTTGTCATAAGATTAGCATGTCAGGGAAACAACTTTACAGCTCCGTAACAATATTAATTCTGGCGTCAGGTAAAATGTCGTCATATTAATGTAACGTAGAAGTTTGGAGAGTTAAATGCAAGCTCAGGTGTTTTCTTCTTTATGGTTCATGAACCATGGTTCAAACTTCTTAAGTCCTTCCCAAAACATAACATTAATCTAATTAAATTTTAATCAAATCTGATATTGTAACCCAGCAACACTTCATAGCGAAGCAAATTTTATTTACATAAAAGATACCAAACTCTCGATTTTCCACCAAGTGTTTTTTAACATCTCCCGTTTCTTTAAACTTCTGCACCCATGCATAAAATGGAAGGCACACGTAGTGGACTTCTATGGTACATTATGCGAAACTTTCTTTGCACGGTTTTCAGTGATTTTGTTTCCGCTAATCACAATACCCTCTGCGCTTTCTCCTGAACGGCCGTCGATTTCTTTTCTTATTACAACTGCCAAGTAATTAGCGCTATCTACCTCAGACTATTGATACTAGAAAAAAAACTGTTACATTTCTTCATTCTTTTGCCGCAAACTGCATATTACTTCATCTCTTCGTATTTTTGTCATTACTTTTAGAACAATGAAAATCATTCTTGAACACCCTGCATATTCAACTTTGCATGGATACCTATGTCATCAAGAATGACAAACTCAAATGCTAACCCAAGCCAAATAAATAAAATCTAAATTTATTTGGGTCGCAAATAAATAAATAAAACCCTTCAATTTTTTTAATGAAAAAATAGGTATATTTGGAAAGCAAGGCATAAAAATGAATTAGGGTAAAGTAAAGTTAATGGTTTCTTACTGACACTTGGCATGTTTCCTCAGCTATCATCTTACTTCAGCAGTTATCTTGTGCGCAGTGACTACTTTCAAATAATGTCCGTAATCGTTGATTTGAGGAGATTCATTTCTTTCCATAAGTAAAATAATTGCTTGCACCGACAAGTAAATCCAAACGATTTCATGAACTAATTTTCATGTATTTTCAAACCTGGCTGGGAAATATTTGTAAAATTCGGGCATCTGGATTTCACTGAAGTTTGCCTTCAAATCTGAACGACAATGAATCTCAGTAGTAGAATACTAATGGCATGGTAAATATTATTTTATTATCGGTTTCTAAAATATTCGCCTCTGTTGATAAGAGAAATGGTGCTTCCAAATACACAACTAATAATTTCAAAAAGAAGAGAGAAGTAAATCTGCTGGCCGAGGGGTTTCTCTAAAAAAATAGTTATATCCGAATTCATTGACTATGATATTTCTTTTATTTTCAGTCACACTGTTCAGATGATTTTTGTAGTTGATTTTTAATAAAATTAACTGGCAAGTCAGAATTGAGCACAATTCTTTACGGTTCAACTCTGAATTCACCAACATCATTCTTGTCCTTTGAGAAAACTAAATCAAAATTTTTAATTATATCATTTACCTTCTTTTCTTAACTCGCATTTATTCTCTGTGACAGACTGAGAAAGGTTAACCTGATCTTCAGTGGTCTGAGAACAATGGGAGTTTATTTGTTTATATTCAGAAATATGTAAAGAAATTTTTTGTTTGCTTTTATCATTTGAATGGTTTTTATTATTTTGACTTTTATTTAAGTTTTTTCCATTTTGAGATACTTTTTGTTGACTGCAGTCTTATGTCATATTTTGCCAATTCTGGCATTCCTAGGATTAAATAAGGTAAAGTATGATATAGAACATACATGTCACAGTTTTGTTTATGGTACCAATTTTTAATGAAAATGTACATGTTTTAGTAAGGCTAATTGTACCCCGTGGTTGCTGTACAATTATCCTTTGAGCATTTGTCATTTTTAAATGGTGTTTAGTCACAAAATCACGTGAGATTAACGAGATAATTGAGCCAGTGTCTATAACACATGGCAGCGGGGGTTTTTTATAGTATCCGGTTACTGTAGGTAATTGTCATTGTTGATTTTCGTCCTTTGGAGGGTCAAAGTTAGGTGGAGCAGGGTTTTGAGATGGTAACTGTCCTGCAGCAAGGGGCCGTCCATAAATGATGTCACGCTTGGAGGGGGGGAGGGGGTTCGTATAATTGTGCCAGTTTGTGACGAGGGGAGGGGGTAACAAGAAATGTGACATCGCACATTTTGATTAAAATAAAGACATTTAAAATCAGCAGATTAAATTTTGAAGTTATTTTGAAATTAAAAGAATTTCAGGGAATGTTTTTAATCGGGGCTAAAACAACTTTCTTGTGATTTTTTTCACTTATATTCCTTTTTTTCGAAAAAAGCCTTCAAGGTAGGTTCTATGAATATGCGAGGAAGAGTCGTAGTAGTAAATGATTCCGAGTAATTTCTATTTTATGATTGTGTATTTAATTTTATAGATGTTCATATAAATTAATGTGACAAATTAAATGAGATGACATTAAGTAAAACTAATATTGAGGCGGGTTTTCATTCTCTGTAAGAGTATTTTGTGTTCATAAAGTAAAGATAAGATTTAAAACAAAATATTTCAAATTCCAAAATACTTCTGTTTTCAACTGCTCTTTTATATTAATATTTTATTACTATTGCATATTAATTACGTTTTTTGTTGTAAACCTTAATCTTATTTCATACAAAACAAGTACACATATAATCATTATTATTGTTATGTTCGCAAATTTCATTAAAACACACAGTTAAAGTTTAAAAATAAAATTTGAAATATGATCTATAACGTAGTGCTTTGTTTCTGAACTGCAAGTATATGTTTATGTAATATAGCGTGACATGTGACAAAGGGGGGGAGGGGGGTCAAAAATATAGAAAAAAAGTGTGACATCATTTATGGACAGCCCCCAAGTCCATATGGGCAAGTTTGTACCCAATGATAAGCATTGGCAATGCCTTGATTTGTGCAAAGCCAGCATGGTGAAAGTGGTAATTTGTTTTGAAAATTTGTGTTAGCATTACTAAAAGGTCTAAAATTTTGTCTGGGGGGAGGAGTTGAGTAATAGTTATTTGGTCTGAAATTTTGCCTTGGAGGGGAATTTGGTTGAAAGTTATTTGACCTAAAATTTTGTTTGGGTGTAAAGTTATGGGGCCTAAAATTTCTTGGCTGCCGTTGATTACTGTCAAAGTTTGTTTTTACATTTTGGGTTGCAGAATGGTTAGGGTTTAATTGATTTTCATTAGATATTTGTATTTTGATGCTTTTATAAGCCACTCTGTAGCAATGGTAGGAGAATTTATAGCACGAAGTTGTCTTAGATTTACTGGCAAGCCATCTGAAAGTCCTTCAAGGATCATATCTGTAGATAAATTTAACTGCCTGCCTATTTTTAATTTTTCCTGAAAGTATTCGGTTATGTTTTCACCTTCTTTGAATGATTTCAAAGTGAAATCACTTAGATTGGCTAGGTTAGGAGAAATATATCTTTCAGTTAAAGAAGAAGTGAATTCTTCCCAAGTCTTAATTGCATCGTAGGAATTTACATATTCAGTTAAGGAACTATTTTTTTAAGTATGTTGTTATATTGTTCATCAAAATTGTATTCCTGACATTTATCATTAAAGTATTTAATCCAAGCATTCACATTCATAGAGTTGTTGGGATCAAAAGAAATGATATTGATAGAATTAGTAGCCTTCATTATAGTACCAGATTCATATGGTTTATCATTAGTTTTTTCATTCACTTTAACTATTTTACCAGAGCTTAAATTCGTACAGGAAAAATTAATACAAGTTGTCATGATAACTGTAACTGTGATGTTGTGTGTATCGTGTTAATTGTGGTTTTAACTGTGTATTGTATATAGTATTCCTGTTGTATAGCTGCCGTACTTGTGTTGCTGATGTGTCTACTCATATCATGAAAATAAACTAATATTTAATGGAACTGATTATGCTTCTTGCTTGGTAGTGTTCTGAAGAGCACTTTACATACACCAGCAATGACATGGTGTAAGGAAGATTTACTATGAAATTGGATTTCTATCGAATGTAATTCACGTTCTTAAATCACATGCATGATGGATGCGTTCAGACCACCTGCTCCTTTGAAGTTCTCCATTGGAAATGTGAAAGAAAAGTGGAGAAAATGGAGACGGGAACTGGAAAATTATCTGCTCGCCACGGAAAAAAGATGAGAGCGCAGACAAAATAAAAATCGCAATCCTTCTAAATCTGCTTGGAAGCGAAGGATTGAAAATATTCAACACATTCAAATTTTAGCCTCCTGAAAGTAAAGAAAAATATTCCGAGGTTCTAAAGAAATTCGAAAAATACTGTTCGCCACGACAGAATGTCGTATATGACTGTTATAAATTCTTTTCGTGCATCCAGCAAGAGGGCCAGGCTATTGAATGGCACGTTACGCAGCTAAAGACCCTAGCATCAACATGCGAATTTGAGGCACAAGGAAATGGACTGAGCCTGATCTGAATTGAGTCTGATGCCTATTCCCCGCCGTGGGAATGGCGTCGCGACGCGCAAATTGACAAATTTAAGCCGAGCCGTCTGGCCAGTGAACCGCTTTTCGTCAAATCTCTCTATTTTTGGGTACTGAAGTTTAGTGTTATATTTATAGCTTTATTAAATGCAATTATTGTTAAGTTCAATTCCCTGAATTTCTGCAATGGTTTATTTAATACTATTACGCCTCTATATATGAAACATGAAGAACTAAATAACATTTGAACTTGACATTTAGTTTATAAGAAGTCATAATCGCCTTTTTTCGAGGCAATGAGTATAAAATTTGTATAAATTTAAACTTTGTAGCTTTACAAGGTATTCAATAAACATGCAGCATTTCATCAAACTTAAAAAATAATTTGCTGTTTAGAATTAATGTATAATTTTAATTCTAATCAATTCTTAAAGCATCATGTTGATGTTTTAATGAATGCACAAAAATTAAAATTATATTTTTGTTGACTTTTTGTGTGCTTGAATTTGACAATTTTCTCGTTTTTATTAAAATCAGGTTCGTATTCTATTCAAATTTATCTCCCAGATTTTTTAAGTTTGGCGATTATTTTAATGTATGAGAAAGGTATTTATAACTTATAATGGATTATTGAGAAAAGCTATCTGGTTCTTTGTTGTATAGCAAAATAATCTGAAAAAGTCTCAGAATGAGTTTGATTTGGTATTAATCTTCAATTTAAAAATACTTTGATAAAAATGACTTGGAGCATTTTTTTTCCTTTGTGACATGAATTCATGCCTCAAGAAATTTTTAAAACTTATAAAATGGCGAGACAAAACGTTTTATAACAATTTGGTTCTTCAAGAAATTGACTGTTTCTTCAATGAAAAGAGGCATAGATAGTATGTTGATTTGAAAATTTAATATTAAATATCAAATTTGTTTTTGTATTCCCATTTCATATTACTTCAGTATTTAGCATGAACATAATTCCTTTTAGTTCTTTATGCCTCACTAATGTTATTAGAAAATAATCGTGATGTGTTCAGTAGTAATGCAGAAAGCAATTTTGCAAAGAAAAAGTTATTTGAAGCTTCTTTTATTCAATGGGTTCTGAATTTAATTCGATAATAATTAAATTTTGATTTACCATATGCAAATACCAAAATCATAATTATGATTAATTAAGATGTAAATTAAATATACTGATTATAAAGTTACATAATATAGCAATTATAAAATGAAAATTTATAAATAAAAATGTAGTTATCATCATTAAAAGTATGCAAGATAATATTATTCAAATAGCGAATACAAACAATAATATCGTAAAAGTTTTGAAATTTTAACTACTCAACAAAAATGTAATTGAGCTCTTCTCTTTGATCGTCGTTCACACTAGGTATATTGTGGAGCACTTGAAGTTTGAGTATGAGCAAGTGACAGGTATAAAAAAGAATTTTCGCGAAACCCATAATTAAGTAACTGGTGATTATTCATACCTTGCCATTGCTGAGCAAAATGAGTTGATAATAAGGGATGGGCGTGTTGGGAATGCTTGATGTTTGAAACGAAACATCAAGTATTTATTTCATACATGGCTCTTTCTCTTGTGTCCTCATCTAATGTCCTTAATTTAAGACATAATAAGTCAAAGAATATTTAACTTTCATCTTTTGCTGCCTTTGGCTTAACAGCAACTTGTTTCAATAGAAGGTAAGCTTCATTCATATGTTTTTCTACTAGTGCTACTTTCCTTTTTTTGCTCATTGGCGGCCCACCTTCATTCACTGCAGTTCCCGTTGTCGTAGTTTCATAGCTCTCTACCTCTTGAGATGTAGCATTTATGTCAGGAGATTCTACCTGATCAACGACGTCAAGTGTTTCAACTTCATTATCTAGTTGATCACATTCTATATTATCAGGTTCATTTTCCAGTTTCTGAAAAAAAGCGTAATTCCAAGTATTTTTGAAATCCTGTTATCATTTACATTTACAACAACATTACATTCGAATTGGAATACATTACATTGGATTGGGACGAATATTGTTAATGATTGCTATGAATATATCGTTACGATTATTTTTCTTCTGTGGATACTGTGTAAATATCGGTAATGAAACTGCGCAACTGATTTCTAATTAAAATTTGGCAAACTTTAAGTGAATCATGAATGTGAAATTTATGTTTACTTGCACACTGACACTCTTATTTATTTTAAATTGCAGCTTTAATAAGACATTAATTAGATATAAATCTATGCTAATTTCGTTACAAGCTATCTGTATTATGCTGTTTTTATTTTAATTAGATTTTCAATTAAAATTTAAGCGTAATATTGGCTTTTTTTACATGACAACTTCCGAAAATATCATAGCACAAAAAAAGTTATGAAAATAATAAAAAATTTATATGAGAATATAAAAATTCAAAAATGTTTTCTTTTCTATGACAGTAATTTAGTTGCCGCACAATTTTTTTTTAATTTTAATAAATTTTTGAAAATATTTTTAGGAATATTTTAAAACAATATTTTTTATTGTTTTGATGAAATTAAATTAATTTACATTATTTACATTAATATTTAAGCGCGTGTTTGTCTTCCTTTTTTGAAAGCTAATCAATGAAGATTATGTTGGTACTTTAAAGAATCGTCATGAATTTTTACTTTCTAATTTTATACCATAACTTTTTTGTAGAATCTTTAATGAAAGCTCACTGAGATAATTAAAATATTAGGGAAATACATCTTGTAGAATGAATTAATTTGCTTGCTATTTATTTTTCCACTATCGGAGTTTCATTTATACAATAAATATTTCTATCTCAATTTCAGGTTAAAAAACTGCTTAGTTGAGGAAACCATGAATATTACACATAAGAATAAGAAAAATAAAATACATAAAATAAAAAATAATTTAATTGAAATGTTAAATAATATCTATAAAAACTTATGTTTAATTTTTCCACATTATAAAATATGAACTATTTCAAGTGTTTAAGAAGTACTTTAGTACTTATTACCTCAGTAGTTTTAGTTCCCCTTGGTGTGTGCACAGAATGCAAAAATGACGCCATTTTCTCGTATGCAAACCATTCTGGCTTATATACTTCGTAGACTCCAGCTCCGGTTCTTGCACTGTTTTTGACTTTCATTGCCAGCTTTCTCTAAATAGCCATCAGATTTTCTTTCTTCTTCTTTAGTACTTTCAAAGAAAAGTCTATACTTAAGCTACTTTGAATTATTTTCCAAGCATCATAAACCTGGTTTCTATCTTTATGGTGTTGGTTTTGCGGATAGGTTCTCCCTCGTACAGATACAAAAACTCCATAATCAGTTTAGTATTCCACTCCATAATCCTTTCGTTTTCGAAACTGCTAAAAAAACTACGACGGGAGAACAGAGTACAAAATACAACAGGCCACGGGAACGGATGCAATGGCGCCGTCTGGCCTCTTTGATGTTTGAGCTATTTACCGCCTCAATACGGGAAACCACAGATGCTCTTAAAAGTCCCAAAGAGACATCGAATCTTCCCCTTCCGACGACAGGAAATAACTCGAACCTCGGATGAAATCTATGGGTTATCTGATCGTGGGACCGAGGCTTTAAAGTGAATCGAAATTCATCTCGCTGCAGTGCCGATATCTTTTTCAAGATAAACGATATTGAACTGAAAATTTTATATAAGTTGCCCTATATATCTGGCTTTTAAGTTATGAAAGAAAAATTTCGCTACTTTCGCACATGCGCAGTAAAAAATTATTTATTACAAATACTCTTATTTCCTTGTTGTGTTCAGAGCGCCAATAAACAACGCCAGATTTCGAATCCAGACTTTATTTGTCAGTTTTTACACACACAGTTCAGATACGAGTACGTTCACATTTATATTCAATTTTCCGCGGTTAAGGTTAAGTTAAACTGTACTGATTAACATAAATATTTAACAAGGATATAACATTTCCTTCCTTTGATAAAAAAAATATAAAAAGGAACACGAATTTAAACACAGTCACAACATTAGTCTGTGGCGGCCGTGAGAGGGCATTTCCATCTATAAGAATTAAAGTGAAATGATGTCTTGTAATCGTACATTTAAGCTCCATCGAACCCAGCGATAATGGCTAAACAACGAGTAGTTCATTTTGAGTTCTTCAACTGGCAGCGCTAGTCTTCAGATGCTATCGATGTTCCAGTTCTTTGACTCGCCTTCCTGCGGCTGAAGTGTTTAATTATGCAGTTGCAGTTTTCCTGCTTCTACTAAAGTCATCGTGCAGTTCTAATTAAACCACGCGATAATGCGTCTGTTATTTTATTTAGATTCTCTTATTTGTGGGTAATGATCCAGAAAAACATCGCATCGAATTGTGTCATTTTGCTCTGATCATATTTTTTTCCAAGTTGTTTTTATTGTTGAATTTGATTAAAGTTTATTGTTATCCACCATCGTCTAATGATTTATGGAGTCAAATACATGCTGATGGTTACATAGTGGTGACACGGACTAAGAAGATGAAAGTTTGACCTTCTATAAGAAGCAGCATCCTGTTTTCTTTTCAGAGTTTGCATACTTTAATCGCAAGTCGTTTGCTGTCAACAATATGTACCTGCAAGAAAGACCTGATCGGATCCGCCGCATAATATAGATAGTTTGCATCGTTTTCAGCATCGCAAGTAGTTGCTGGTTTTTCAGAACGTAAACTGTTTTTATTATTGATTATCTGTCCTCTGCCGTGGTAGTTACAAATTAATTTACCTTGTTTTCACAATACTGTTTAAAGTGTTTTCACTGACTAGGGGATATATTCTGGTACCCCCGGTTGGGTTGGGAGACGTCACTTTTTCCGCACGTTAACAACGAGAAAAGTGGCGTCTCCCAACCCAACCGGGGGTACCAGAATAGACCCGTAACTTTTAAAGTAATTTTGGGTTGGAATAATGACGGATCAGGAGTAGGGATGCATAATCCACGATTTTTTGAGTAACAAATATTTTTGCTATTGCTATTTTTAAATATCTATGCCAAATAACTGTTATTTCAATCACACCTTTAATTTTCAAAAAAATCTTGTTAAATATAAGTAAAGTGTTCTAAAAAATTTAAATAAAAAATTATTATTTCTTTTTAATACCCGCGTTCTATATAGTTTTAATGTTTAGTTGTTTATAGTGTCAACAGATGGCGCCTGCAAAAATTCTTTTGAAGGGGGGTGTTTAGAACGCCTTGGTGGGGGTCACAATAGTAATCAATCATTGCACTGAATCTGAAGACGAGCTTCGACGTCACAGTTCTTGTCTTTTACCAACATCCATATTGCTACTTCACAGTTTTTAACCTTCGTATTGCTACTTCACAGTT
>BGPR01014664.1:0-38668 GCA_013235015.1 Araneus ventricosus
CTTTTTGGCAGAATTAGTGTTATTGCAAATTTTGTTGATTCTTATAAGTTGATTGACAATTGTGTTTTTGTAGATTTTATATGAGATATTAGAGTTCCAAAAAATAAATTTATTGACGTCAAATTTGAATTCGTTTCTTTTTGTCGTGAATGTCAATTTTTAAGTCGTTTTTGTGGTCTAAGCATAAATCAAGAAAGATAGCTGGAGATTGATTGTTGCTGGTTTTAATTAGTTTGAGTTCTTCTGGGTAGATGGTATTGCAAATAGAGCTGAACTCTTGAAAATTAAAATTTATAATATCGTCAATAAATCAGAAGGCAGAGTGGAGGTTTAAAACGAAATTTCTTTCGAAGAAATGAAGAAAGAGGTTGGCTAGTAAAGATGAGAAATTTGTTCCTTGTGGGGTGCCTTTTATTTGTTGGAAAATATTTTCTTCGTTAAGGATAAAGTTATTGAATATGCAGTAGTTGATGAGGTCTTCCCAGAAAGTTAGTGGGATTTTAAAGAGAATTTTAAAATCATAGAAGTAGTTCATTAATACCTCTTGTAATTTATTTATTGGAATACTTGTGAAAAGATCTTGAAAGTCGTAGGTTTCTATTGCATCAATTTTGCTATTATTAAGCAATTCAATTACTTTGTTATTGTTTTTGATAATCCATGTGAAATTTTCTTGCTCAATATGATTTAGGATGATATTAAGATGTTTTGAAAAAATGGTTCCAGGTTTGTTCATGTAGGTGTTAGTGCCGCAGGTGATACATCTGCATTTAATTGTCTGTTTATGAAATTTTGGATATATAACAGTATATGGTAGATTATTATTTGCATTATGGCATTTAATTTTTTTGTTAAGAGCTGAAATTTTTTTCTTAATGGTGATAATATTTGATTTATTGAGTTTGTAAGTTTCTGATGATTTTAATTCCTTATCTAAAATTTCGAGATAGAATTTTTTGCAGATAATTGCAAAGTTGCCGGCCGCTTTATCAGTAGGGGTTATGATGAATTGTTCTTGCAGAGTTTTGATACTATCCTTTATATTTCGGTAGTCATATTTTTCGTAATTAGGATTGTCTTTTTTTGTAATTGTTTTTTATGAACTGTTTAAAGTTGAAGTATATTGACCATTTCCATTCGGTGAAGAATTGCACTGGTATATTGAATTTGGCGGCAAGTTTTAGGCGAAAGTTATCCAAATCATTAAGAAAACTTTTGAAAATTTTATTAATGGAGATCTTAAAAATAGGACGGAATTTTGTATCTTTGATCATTAGTTCCCTTAGTTCTTTATTGTCAATAATGTCTAGGTTACCGGTTAAAATGTGTTTATGGAAGGGATCTATGCATTTATTATATTCTTCTCTATTGCAAAGGCATTGAATGTTATTTCTATTGGTCCTAACGTCTTTACAGAAGGAACTGTAGTTGAAGATTCTTCTACCGATATTTGTATCATATTTAAAGCATTTGTAAACTTCAATATTTTTGATTGGAAGAAGATCCGTAAATTCTTGGAGTACTGCATTGAATTTAAATTGGTCGTAAATTGGATTTTTAAAGTTGATAGTCATGTAAATTATTGTTTTTTCTTGATGTTTGTTCGGCGATTTGGCAATTCTTGCTTTATATAGATCATTAATAAGAAGTAAGAAGTGTTGATTATATGTTTTGTAGTTATTCTGAATATTTTCGAGAATCTTGCAGGATTTGTTTTTAGTAAAGAAAATGAAGTTTTTTACCTGTCTATAGTTAAAATTCTTATTAAAATCGTCTTCAATTTCTTTTAGTTCTTGATATATTAGATTATAAATATCTTCATTGGATAATTTATTGAAATTCTTTCTATTTTTTCCACTACCCCTGCAATCTTTTTTGTTATTGCTTTTGCAAGTGCTAAAAAGTTGTGATGTAGTGCAGTTTTTAATATTGATCATTGTATTTTGGAAAATATCGTTTAGTCATATGGAGCAATAGTTTTAAGTTTTAGAATGCAGAAATTTTCTCTTTCTAATCTGGTAATTTTATCTGGGATAATGTCAAGGATATAAAGTGAGATTTTACTAAAATCGTGTTTATGGAAATGGTTAAATTATATGTTAAATTTTTCTGTGTTTTTATACAGTTTAATATCCGAGCGGTGTGCATTAATCCTTAAGTTAAGTGAATTGCTGGTCTGTCCTACGTAACCCATTTCGCAAAAGCCACATTTTAGATAGTAAATTACATTAAAGCTCCTGCATCCATATTTAATAGTGTTATCAGACGAGATGATATATATATATATATATATATGATATTTTAATTTTTTAACTTTCCTAAATAATCTTAACGACACCTCATTTTAAATACTTCCACTTTCATCATAATTAACGCACTACAACTTTCTTTGCAAATCACGAGTTTCTCAAGGGGAATTCCCTATTCTGGGTACTTAAGCGTTATGCGCATTCATTTCGGCCCTTTTTCACGCCAGCATGTAAGCTTTCAACAACAACGCGCCGCTCGGGCGTAAACTTCTAAATTCTGGTCATGGAGCTGCAAACAAATTAAATACTTTACTTATGAAGAAATAACGCCTGATGCCTAAATAAAAGAAGATTTAAACAAATATCGTCTCTTCCTTGATGACAATGGACTGCCTTTCACCTTTTTAAATCCTGATCTTTCATATATATATATATATATATATATATATATATATATATATATATATAACGCTTTTTCCCATGTTATCTTGTGAACACGATATCTGGAGTAATTTTGATGTAAATTTAACCAGCATGGGATATGTTGTAAGGATAGTGAAAATTTCGGTCGAGTTCGTAGATGGGCTATCCAGCTCAAAGGGTGTGGAAATGATGGGGGTGGAAATTTTCATTTTCCCATAATTCCTTTACAATTGAAAATAGGAAGAAAATTCAAATTAGACGAATAATTGTCTTATCATAACGAACAATTTTTGCATTTATACTTTTTCGATAGCTACAATTGCTTAGAAGTTATGAGCTGAAAAGTGATTTTCCCACCCTTCCCCTCCTCTCCCCCTAACTTAAAGTACGTTTTAACCTATGCATGTTACCCCTTGTTGGAAAGCTCTCGTCATTTGCAGTCTCTTCCACCCGCTTTCAGTCTTGTAACGCTAAACCCTATGGGAATAGAGGGCGAAATGTTCTTTTCCTTATTATTAGTAGATACGTATATATATAACGCTTTTGCCCATGTTATCTTGTGATCACGATAACTAGAGTAATTTTGATTAGATTTTAACCGGCGAAGGATATGTTGTAAGTTCGGTGAAAATATCGACCGAGTTTGTAGATGGGCTAACCAGCTAAAAGGGGGTGGAAATGGTGGGGGACTGAAAATTTAATTTTCCCATAATTCCTTTACGATTGAAGATAGAATGAAAACTCAAAATAGGCGAATTATTACCTGTTTATAATAAACAACTTTTGTAATGAAACTTTTTTGATGGCTACAATTTTTTAGAAGTTATGAGCTAAAATGCCACTTTCAATCCCCTCCCCCATTTTATCATTTCCCCATAGCTCTGTTACGACTAAAGATAGGAAAAAAATTCTACTAGCGAATTGTCACCTTATAAGAACGAACAACTTTTATATTAAAAGTTTTTATCAGCTAAAGTTGCTTAGAAGTTATGAGCTGAAAAGCGATATTCAATTCCCCAACCCCTTCAATTTATCATTTCCCCATTACTCTGTTACGATTGAAGATAGAAAGAAACTTTCAATTAGGGGAATTATCACATAATCATAACGAACAACTTTTATAGTAAAAGTTTTTTGACAGTTACAATTTCTTAGAAGTTATGAGCTGAAAAGCGATGTTCAATTCCCCCCAATTTATCTTTTCCCCATTCTCCGTTACAATTGAAGATAGAAAGAAAAATTCAGTTAGGGGAATTATCACCTTATCATAACAAACTACTTTTATATTGAAAGTTTTTTGACAGCAAGAATTACTTAGAAGTTATGTGCTCCCATCAGCCGCATTCACTTCCACTTTTGTACGGTAAACAAGCTGATATACCTGGCTTTGCTCCGGATTAAAATGCTTTCATGTCTAATATTTTTGATGCAAAAAAACTACTATTGTATAAAAATTATAATACACAAATTCCTTTTCTGATCTGAAACGTTTTTAATTAAAATGAGATTATCAATTGAAACAAACGATTTTTAAAAACAGCTCTTTTCTCCATAAATTATTATTTGTTATATAGGTACTTCAAATTTCGTTAACAATTACTAAAGTAAAAGAGAGAAAGGTTTCAATGAATATTTTATTTTATTATTCATTAGTTTAAAGAATGAAAATAAATCAATCATTATTAGGTCAAGATATAAATGGTTAATAGTCTACCTATAAAATTTTCTTTTAGCATTAGTCCAGAATTCTGTGAATGTATTCTGGCAACTATATATATTCGTATTATTCTTGTTCTTCAACAATAAAGGATATTGTTATGAATTCAGTATAAAATTAATTTTGAAAAAATATAAAAATGAGAGAAACAAATTGTATGGAATTGAAATTTTTGTCACTGAAATGCAACTTTTATTTAAAATATAATAAGGTGTAAAAATAGTTTCGTGAGATAATGATTTCCAAAGATATAGCGGAAAATAGCCTTGTTTAATTTTTAATTAACAGAAATTGTAAGTAACTTTTGGGCTTTGAAAAGTTAAGGTGAACTTTTTCTTGTCTTAAATAAAAAGTGTGCAAAGTCTGGTTGAAATCAGTCCAGTGGTTTAGGAGGAGATGTGGAGCATACATACAGACACAATAACTTTTATTTAAATTAAGATAATTATTAGATCATTACAAGATTAAGATTGCTGGCATATACTATGAGCCATAAAAAAGGAAAATGGTTTCAATGGTTCAAAAAACGAAATGGTTTCAAAAAAGTGTGGGGAAAATTTTAACGATACAATCATTTTTTCAACCCGGAAACCTCAAGCTGCACCAAAATAACATGTAATATTATGTTTCAAGGATCTGCCGACCCAAACGATCCCGTGGTAGTTCCGATTCGTGGGACTTCCGATAGCAATTCTCTTCCTCCGCCTCTCCTCTTGAAAACGGGCTTTATTTCAAGAATGACAGCTGCAAGATAACCATTATGCTATTAAATATTCTCCGAATATTTTTCGAATCATCCTCAGTCAAAACACACAGATTCTCTTTAATTTTTACTTCGTGATTTCTATATAGATTTAATTTTTGTGTGCATATCATGCAACAAAAATCCACTGATTTGGTTATAATTACACTTTTTCTGTATAAAAACCATTTGTATAGAGAATTAGAAAACATTCTACTGTAAATGTTATCTTAATTTTTCAAAATAATACATTATTTAACATAAGAAAAAAATCTTCTGCATTCTTTGTTATTTTAATGCTGAAAGATGTTTTTAGAAATTTATTCTAAGGAAAATACAATATGCAGTAGAGTCCCGATAATCCGAGTTAATGTGGATCAAGCTCACCCAGAAAAAGGGAAAATCTCAGATAAATGGGGTTTACATAAATCGTCTCTAATTAAGGAGATGGAATATAAATTTATACAGAATTTATTAATTTTTATGGTACTGCTTATAAACCTTATGATATACTCCTCCAAAGCTTGTACAAAATGGGGAATGAAATTGTACATTTAAAGAAGTCCTTGATAGCTTTTTTGGGGGGAGGGGGGTAAATGCCTCTTAGCAGCAATGATACGCTATTTTGTTAGTGGCATTATAAGAATTGCTGGTGTAATCTCTTCTTGCTGCTCAATGTAAACGGGGCCCGGATCGAGACTATGTATGTAACAGTAGTCTATATATATGTATGTAGCAGTTACCCATCCCTCATTAAAAACCTTTGCTAATATCACAATTTTGATGCGGTATATGCAAATATGTATACAAACACCCACACACCAATATATTTTATACAATAGAGTTCCGGTTATCCGAAAAGTTTGGGATAAACGGAAAATGTTAAAAATATTCTTATTACTAATGCTGTAAAATAAATAGCTGTAAGAAAATATTTGTGTTCATTTATATATTGACTTATATATGATTCTTTTGATTGTAAGCTGCATAAAGCGCTCTTCAAGAGTGTTTCATTTTTAAGTTTTTCCCCCCTCTTTTTGAATTGGTAAAAGAGGTTTCTTCATCTTCCACCCTCCCCGCAATCGGAAATTCCACAATTTTCATGTACATCGGAAGTCCCACGACACCGACCCAAACCACAACCGACTTTGGTGCCCAAACCCCCATCAATGAAATTAAAAACTCGTTTAAAAAGGAGGTTCTTTTCACAGATTTCAGTCTCGGTGGGGTAGGAGATAAGGAAAGATGGTTAAGGATGATTATCTCAGTAGGGTTTCTGATAGTTTCACAAGGTATGCCTGATTCATGCTGACTGATATCAGTTTCTTCGGAAATTGGTGATAAATTATTCAAAAGTGTTATTCCTATTTTCAGTTAGCAGAGTGAAGAATGGAAAATATCCTCCATATTTTTCGCGCAGTGTAACAGAACTCTAGTAATTTTAGGAGACGTAAGCTAGCTATCTTTGCATTGTTTGTGATACTGAATATTTGCTTAACTTGTATGATGAAAATGCGATAGTGTTTATTTTAAATTTTATTTGACAAAATCTAGATGCTGTTGTTCTGCCAAAAGCAAACAAACAAACAAAAAAATACTGAGAGAGACAGAAAAGACCGCATAAAGTTTTGCAATTCCTGGTAAACATTATCATTCCATATTAAAATTTAAATCAAGATAAATGAAAACAGTTTCTTTAATAATTAACGAGAACAAATACATAAAGAAGAGAAATTCTATTCCTGCCGTAATGTGAAGCGTTTTCGTTCCTAGCTGAGTTACTCTATTGTCACCACTTAATTTTACTGTTAAAAACAATAAAATATGCCTTGACTATCAAATCATTAAACTACCAATACTCAACATAAAATTATTATTTAAATACGTAAATATGGCAGTGATTTTTTGTTTGTAATCCTTATATTAGGTACATTTAAATACTAAAGTATTGTAATTATAGACACTTTTGCTTCATTTAAAGCCAGAAAGCCTTCAAAATTTTTCAGAAATAATGTATCGTTTTTTATACAAATAAATAATATCTACTAAAATAATAAGGAAGCGTGATTTTACATGTCAGAGAGAAATTAATAACGTTGTAATTTTAATTCATATTTGAATCAGCATTTACTTGCGCTGAAATAGCTTATCCCCTAATTTCATTCAATGAATTTCAGCTTTGCCATAAGGTGCGAGATAAAACATTACTTAAACTTAATTAGTTGTAAATTTTGATGAATATATTTAAAGATATAGATGAAATGTGATGAATTTTATTATGAATATTATTAAATATATTAGTCACTAAGGCTTTTGTATGATTTTATCTGTGTTAGCAAAAGATTTACTTCAATGTTTAGAGTTTTTATATACTGTCTATGGGCAAAAAAATGATGTATATACTTTTTTCATTTTTATTCATATATTTGTGGGTTTTTTCCCGATTGATTAAGAGATTTTTACACATTTTATATTTTTCAAATACGAGATAAATGGAATGCACCTTTTAATTATATTCTTTTAATATATCAAAAGTTTTTTACAAAAAATTTTGGTTTTCCGATTTCAGCCATATTTAAGGAATTAAAGTTAGAATGTACCAAGTTTTCTGTGAAAAATTAGTGAAATTTCGTTAAAAAATTTGTAAATCCTATTAACTCAAAAATGTTCTATTTTTTTAATTTCTAAGTTTATTTGCACTTTTAAGTTTCCGAAAAGAAAATGAGGAACGCATTTCAAAAGAAAAAAGAAGGGGGGCGCAGTTTTGGTATTTGCCCTGGGCGCCATTTTATGTAGGTACGCCACTGGGCAAATGGCATTCCATTCACAAACTTCAAAAGTTCCCGACCATTATTCCTATTTCACTATCGCTATTCGCACCAAGGCAAATTTTGCTCTCTCGTCTCTCAAAAGTCCACCTTTTGTATTCGCCTAAAAATACGACATTGTCCAGTCCCAGACAATTCGCGACTCTGTCAATCAATGCTTTTGTTAGGAAACCTTGCGGCCGCTTCTGGGTTTCGTCCAAGTTCGGTATTGTCCTTTTCCTGGCATGTTATCTCTTGTCAAACAGTGTTGCATCTGATCACACCTGAAATCCTAAAATGGTTGCTAGGCAATTTTGCTACAACCCATTAACTGTTTTTAGGATTTAATTTTGTTTATGAACTTTAAAATTTCAACATTAAGAAAATGGTGATACATAGTTTTTTTAAAGTTTCAGTTCTATATTTAGTAAAAGTTGGGATGGCAAATTCTTCAAAAGTAATATTTTTTATAAAGATACCTTGTTAGTTTTTTCAAATTATCATTGATTTATTGAATTTATAAAAAGAACGGTCTAATATATTTTATTAAAAACCTGATGTTTTTTTAAAACAGAGACAAAGAATCAAAACCAGATACTATATACAACCGTAACCAGGTCGAATAGTCATTTCAGATTTAAAAAAAACTGAATAATAAAACGTTGTTTTATATTGTTAAATGCAAAATTTACAATATTGTCGTCCCTACATTTATAAACGTTTTTAAACACAGAATTTTCAATATTGTCACCACTACATTGATCAACGTTGTGGGAATATATAATTTTTAGTATGGTTTACACAGTGTTTTCCAGTATTCGACTTTTTAATGAAAAATTATTCCATTGAATTTTTTGAAATAAAATTTTAAATCGTTTGGTTAAAAGTTTAGCCGCTATTGACTATATAAATCGTTCGGTTAAAAGTTTAGCAGCCACTGACTATCTAAATCGTTCGGTTAAAAGTTTAACCGATAAACAAGCCTCCGAAAGTCGCCAAAAGGAGCGATAACGAATAATTATGGCAGCTTTTCTACAAAATGAGGCTATTATTTTAAGTAAACATTGAGAGTTACAGCAATGGAACTTATGCATGTGACGTCACATCCTCCGACACTTGACCTGCTGAAGGCAGCCATTGGTCAGTCTTAAACAGCTGACTCAGAACTGCTTTTATTTCTGAGTCGCTTATAGGCCGATCGTTTTGTTTATTCCTCCACAGCTGTTTTTCTATACTCTCGAACCCAAAGGGTGCATAAGGTCCATAGAAGCATCAAATTTAATATTTTCAAAGTATCCTTAAGCTGTAATGTTACAAAACTATACTTTAAATAAACATTAACTATCATCTTCAAACATGGTGTTAAAATTTTGAAAATTCCCATTGATGAAACTTTACGCCAGATGTCAATCGATATGGACGAGTTTTCTGTCTTATTTATTTTACATTAAAATGCGGTAACTACGTAATTCCGGTATAATGCTAAGTCAAAAGAATCTTCAAAACGGAAGTCTAGGTGTTTAATGTAGATAAGCAACACAGAAAACTCGTTCATAGCCGAAAATCTACTTTACCCCGATAAACAAAACAGAGAACTGGAAAAACTTAGGCATGAGCCAAAGGCATCAGTAGTAGCCAAAGAGTGAATGAAATCGACACTAAAGATAATTCTTATGTTTTCTTTTATGCCTCAAAATTCAGTTGATAGAAATTGCAGCGAACCTCAAAGCAATGATTTTATTTTAATTATAATGAATTAATTGCAAGCGAGAGTTATGTATCTGAATAAGTGAATTTGCTAATATTATTATATTAATTTTGAAATTATTTATATTTTTACATTTTTAAAAAATTATTATTTATAAGTATGTGATTTCCTTGAAATCTTTAAAACTTTTTATAGATAATCTTACATATTAAAACAAGAAAACTTTAACTCTAATGCTGAAAAAGTATTTTGTTTAATAAAAGTGCTTTTTCATTGTGCAAGTTCAATATGATTAAAATGCGATATTCATTATGTGATTATTTATGTGATTGAAACAGTATTTATGAAATATTTTTGTTTGTGCTTATAAATTCTAGTGAATTATTTATTATAATAATAAAATAGTGAATTTCAAGAAATTACTATTTCATTCCTTTCTGTTGAAACTTTTTTGAAAGTTGTAAGATTATCTATACTCAGACCTTACTTCCTTAAAGAAAATAATCTATAGATAACAATGTTTTCAATTCATTGTTAACACATTCGCAGACTTGAATGATATAGCACATTCGCAGACTTGAATGATATAGTACATTCGCAGACTTGAATGATATAGCAGATTCGCAGACTTGAATGATATAGCACATTTGCAGACTTTAATGATATTTTCATTGTGATGCAAAATGACAGGAATGCTATATTATTCAAATTTGCATTTAAATTAAATTTTAAAATGAACCACCTGTCTATTTTGGCAGCTCATAATTTTTTTACTGTCATTGTACGTGTTATAAATTTAGTATTATTTTTTTCATATGCGGTGCTCATATTACTAGCTATGATGTATAGCGCTCATATTTTTCTGCAATCTAATAATAGAACGTCACTGGAAAATCTAATTCTCTTATGAAATCATAACATTCGAATGCAGTTCATTGTCTATATTATCAAAGAAAATTTTGAAATCCAGACACATCACTTACTTTTTATTCTGAACTTAATTTTTTTTTCAAAAATTTATTTATGATGATGTGTAGGATGATCTGCGACTATCAGTTACTGAACCCTTCAGTGGCGGCAAGGTGGGGTAGTTTCCCCCTTACTTTTTGCCAAAATAATGAAATTTTTATTTCATTTTAGCTGCCTAAAACTAAGAATTATAAAAAAGCAATTATGTCCAGGAAAGTTGGCTAATTTTGTAGCTATTTTTTTTTTATTTTTCTTTTCCTACCCGTATACTCCGCGTACTTTTAGATGCCTCTAAATTTTTTGCTCCCCTACTTTTTCAACCCAATCGCCGCCACTGGAACCCTTTGGAAATGAAAGTAGCGTAGTAAGGACTCCTCTTTCAAAATACACACTGCAGCAACTGCAATGTCACGTGTGCTGGTGCTAGTATGATTAGCCTCCGCGGCATCCTACATACTTTCTTTCCATGACGGGATTACAAGCCCGATCGTAGCCTGCCCTCTCTTTTCCTGCTACCTCTTAATGACCCCAAATCGCACAAATTTGATTCACATGAGCAAACACACAGACTCTGTACATGTCTGTGTGGGAAGTGTTGTCGGTACATTCTTTGAATGTTTCGTCTATTTCCCTCAGCTATTTCTTACACTAAGTGCATGTCTGTTAGCTCCCTGTTCATATACTTTTGAATGGTCGTCGGATGCTGACTGCCACTCAGATGAGGAAATCAGAAATTTCCCATCTAGCGCACTAACAGTGGCGTAACAAGGGTGGGGCAAGTGGGGCTAGTGCCTTCCTAAGATTCTTAAAAATTGAAATGATTTCAACAAAGTGTGGAAAAATCTTAAGGATACAGTCATTTTTACAACCCGGAAAAATCAAGCTGCGACAAAATAACAAGTGATATTATATTTCAGAGATTTTCTGACCGAAACCCTCATCGCGAAATTAAAAGCCCGTTTAGAACTCCCACCTGGTAGGGTGGGATAAGGGAGGGTGGTTAGGGATGATTATCTCCGCAGGGTTCCTGATGCTTGCTTCTGACCTGACTCTGGTTCTTATGGTTTCTCATGGTATGCATGATAAACACTGAATGTACATCAGTTTCTTCGGAAATTGGTGATAAATGGTTAGCTAGTGTCATTCGTATTTTCAATCAGCAAAGAGTGAAGAATGGGAAATATACGTCCATTTTTTTTTGCGCAGAGTAAGAGCACTCCAGCAACTTTAAAAGACTTATGTTCGCTAGCTTTACATTGTTTTTAGCACTGGATATTTGTATAATTTGTATGATGCAAATGCGATAGTGTATATAGAACGTAGATGCAGTTGTTCTGCCAACACAAAAAAAAAATCTGAGAGAGAGAGAAAAGACGCATCAAGTTCTGAAATTGCTGATAAAAATTAACAGATCTTGCAAACCTTGCAAAAATATCTTAAATCGACATTGAAAAAAAAATTAAAATAATTTTCTTTAGAATATAACAAGGATTTTCTAAAAGAATTTACATTTAAAATGCCAAAGAATTAAATAAGCATGTAAGAAGATTTAAAATTAAATTATGAAGTACATCTCAAATATTCTGCTAGGTTTACAGAAGATTTTTTTTCCAACAAAATGATTTTCAAATAAAGTATTAATGCCTTTTGCATGTACTTTTCTTTTTTATATTGCGAAAAGGTAGTTTTGAAGATTATTATCCTGATGATGATAATAATTCTAAGAAATGATATCGTCATGCCCATGCCTGAAGTTCTTTTGGATATGATGTCGATAATGTATGTATTTTCATTTATTTCAGTGAAAATTATTCTAAATTTAAATTTTAGACTGATTACTTCAATTATAGTGTTTTAGTTTTAATTAAGATATCTAGTTCAAGCTTTTGTCTAGATAAAATCTGTAATGATGTCTTTGCCCATGAAACCTTCGGCATTTAGAAGCTTAATCTCACCAGCAAGCAGAGATAACTTTTCTGTCAGATTTGCCCTCTCCTCCGTTTTACAAAATACATTAAATCCAAAAAAATTGAAATTATTATACTATTATCAAGCTAAACATCTTTAAATTTTTTTATATGATTTAATTATAAAACACGAAATTCCTCTTGGCAGTTTTTGTTAACTTCGGTTTTACACAGCATAAAATGAATGAATCTAAATTTATAAAATTACTCTTTTCTAATTCTATTAGAAACTTTGCTGCAGGAATCTTTTGTATGTTTATTTCACACTTTCACCTGATTTTTGAACGGAAATATTTAGCTACTTTTAAATATATTCCAGCATGAAATGAATTATTTGTTACTCTTTATGTCTCAAAAATTTGCCTCAGTGGTAAAAAAAATTAAATGGTCCAAAATAAATGTTGGAATTCTTTCGATTACCTTCGTAAGTCAGAGAAATATTTAAGAATCTATAACTTATTTATGAAATTTTTTAAATCTTCTAGTTAAAAGTGTGATTTTTCTTATTTTAGCTTCCTTTGTATTCATAAAATATGCAACAATGAATAAGCCTCAAAAGTGTTTTATATGTTGTTTTCAACTCAAGATCAACTCAAAAATGTTTTATGTTATTTTTTAGGTTCATTTGCACTTTTAATCTTTGCATTCCCCGGTATAAAGTTTCCGAAAAGAAAATGAAGATCAAATTTCAAAAGAAAAAGGAGAGGGGGGCGCAGATTTGGTATTTGTCCTGGGCGCCATTTTATGTAGGTACGCCACTGCGCACTAATCTACACAACCTATTCATTGAATTATGGTGACGCTTGTGGTTATGGGTTCCTATGCAGTTCTCCTTCCTTATATCTTATCTATCCCCCTTAAAAGTTTGTACCTAAATTTTTGAGACACCCTGTATATCACTGTGAATTGATTGATATCCCATAAAGAGTTTTTCTTTCAAATGGCTAGTTCTATTGTGTGACGAAAAAAAGAATATAACCGTTTTTATTTGAGCTTAAGAATGAAAAGATTGATGTGTTGGAGTAGGAAAGATCAGAGTAGGAGACGCAGTATCAAATACCTGTGTCGTTATAAAGATTTTTTTTAATATCAAAAAGAATGGATCGATACCAAGACAACTCGACAAATTGACGTGAACGACGCATTAATGAACGATGTATTATACTAAAGAGGTTTCACTCTATCTACTTTCAGTTGTAGAATTTTACATGCGCAGAGTCTAATGATGAGTGCATTAAAAACCTTAAATACATTTGTTTATGCATATAGGCTATCGTAGCTATAACTGAAAAAAAAAGTTTTTTTAAAAAACTGTAGACATGGTAAAAAAAATAATGAAATAATAAAAATGTCATCAAGAATCATAGGTCATTTTTTTTTTAATTTGAGGGTACAATAAAGAATCATTTTCATCAGAGGATATACTCCAAATATATAAGTTACAGTTAAAGCGTGGAATCCGTTATTTCCTAGAATAACTAGGTATTTCATGAATTACCTAGTTATTTTCAATCCGTTATTTCATAGAATAATTAGGTATTTCATGAATTACCTAGTTATTCTGTGAAGAAACTGAATTATACGCTTTAACGGTAGCATATACATGGAAAATATAATAAAAAATAACACTGACAGACTGGCAAGAGGAAAGTTAATTTTTTTGAGATTTTTACAAATGTGAATTTAGAACGCTTGCTCGCATAACGCGTAGGCAAAATCATTTTGAACCATGCGTTACGTATAGAGAGTGACGAGAGCGTGAACGCTACCAAGTTTTGAATTGACAATCATTTACCCACAAAACGCTCTTGATAATTAATTTATTTCCAAAATCGTGTTAATTCAGTTGTTTTAAGAGTTTGCTTCATTGAGTTTGAGAAGCAGAAGAGTCTTACCGCTGTTAAACTGTTCATTTCGAAATGCAATGTAATGCCTTGTGAAGTTCAAGTTATACTGAAAATGTATTTTCTTTCCCAGATGACAAAGTTCAATGAAAATGGAAAAGCTGATTCCATACAGATAAACAGGAGATTCAAATGGGAAATTATCGATGTTTTACTTCAGTTCTTTTGGAGAAAATAATCGATTCAGAACACAGATGATGGAAGCGTCAAACATGACGAATAAGAAACATATGTTTATTAAAAAGTCTGTTAAAGCGCTTGGTGTGCACACAAATGCTCCAGTTCTACCTCGTAAGGCCAAAAAACGTTTCACATGCAATATCTGTGGTAAGGTATTTTCTAACAAGTCATTTAGAAACACATAATCTTCCTCATACAAATGAAAAACCTTATTCTTCTGAAGTATGCAACAAAAAGTTTTCTCAAAGGACATTACCGAGGCCATACCAATGAAAAACCTTATTCTTGTGATGAATGCAATAAAGACTTTTCTCAGAGAGATTATTTGAATCAACATTATCGAATTCATACGTATGAAAAACCTAATTGTTGCGATATGTGCAGTAAAAAATTTTCACAGAGAGGTGCTTTGAATGCTCATTGTGATATACATACAAATGAAGAACCTTATTCTTGTGATGTATGCAAAAAAGAATTTTCTTGCAAGAGTTATTTGAGGAAACATTTTCTTACTCATACAAAGGAAAATCATTCATTCTATTAGTGATGTGTGTTGCACGGCATTTTCTTGAAAAGTAATTTGAATAGATACACCTTATAATCATATAAATATAAATATGTCATCTGTATGATATAAGCATATAAGAATTTGTTCGTGAATGTCGTTTAAAATATGCATTACCGTGATCGCACGGATGAGGCATCTTATATCTGAATCTAAAATCGCGTTAAATAATCGTTTATCATTGTTGCAAATTCACCGAAATTCTTCCAAATTAATAATCAAAATCTATCATTTATTCTTTTCATTTGGAAGAATAACCGTATTCTTTCAAATGATCCATTTTAAGGTTGGAATCAACTGTATATTTTGCATGAGGAAAAAGAAAGTGAAGAAGGCCCTGATAATGTGCAATTAGATCTTAGGTGACGCTAACTGTTACGTCGTGTGATTTGGCACTTTTAGGGACATTCATGTATGCAATGAATAAAATAAGCGCTAGGCTACTATAATAGTCTTAAATGTCTATCGCTATTTTAAGTTTAAAAATATAGAGTTAAGGGAACCATGAATATCAAATAAGAGATTCACTTGAAATGTAACTCAGCTGATAAGCTGGTCGCCAAAAACGGTATAAGAATAAAGAAATATCATTGTAACACACTTTAATGATTTCCAACTTATGATGTAATAGATTTTGAAAGCTTCAGATATGAACTTCTGTATAGAGATTTATTATTATTAAAACAAATTTATATATACTGGTTCAAAAACCTTCATTGAAAATTAAGTTTTGAAATGAAATTAAAGATAAAGGTTTTGATTTTCAGTCATTTGGAGTATTGCAGTCGAAACTCGATTTATATACGCATTCTTTTGTTCTGTAATCCATGCAGCATCAAATGTTGCATTATTTCGTAGGAACCTTCTTTTAATTTTCATGGATTTCGGTTCCAACAGTTACTTCGTTAAAGATGATTATCTATAAAGCTCATTAACGCCTTGTTTTTCTATGGACACTTTATTTTTGACCATTTTAAGTGGTGATATATTTCTTCATTCTCCGAAAGATGTCTTTAATTAAATGTTTTGATGTTTCAATCGTTCCTCACTTGAAGGTGACGGCAATACGAAAATCCTTCTCTGAAAAGAATTACAAATTAAAGAATTTGTGCAGATTTGATTTTTTGTGAACAAGTATTGTTAAACCAGGCACTCGTAATGCATGCGGTTGACGATCATTTTGATTTACTGAAATGGCTGAGCGAATTCTATAAGAATGTTGTTAATAATAATTCTGTAACTATATTCAACCCTTTGTATCCCGAATTAATCTACCAGCAAATTTGCAATTTTATTTTTGAATCATTACATAAGTTTTGGGGTAGAATAACCCCAGGAAAGAGAAAAAACTTTTTAATTAATTAAAATAACTTAATTATTAATAACTTTTTTCATTCCTGCCTTCAGCTGCTATCTACTGCTTGCTGCTGGAACTACATTCGTCGTGTTTCTGCGAATTCCGTCAAGGAAAAAAGTCATATTACAAAGATATAAGCGTGTTAAAAGTGGGACTTTTAAGTACCGTCAGGATAAAAAGGGTTAACATGCTATACATTTTTTGGTGATGAGAATGATCATATGGAATTGGCAAAGATTCCCCGGGATTTCTGGAATTTTAGGTTGAGATGTTGCAATTATGTCTCATCTCAACATGATAACACTGATGCGATCTCTGCCTTCATTCTACAGATGATGACTTGTCTCGTGCACGTGTGTTAGTACACCAAGAACTCATCATGTGTACGAATGACCAGGATTCTGGGAATACAAAGATGAATGATTTAGTTTTAAGGCAAATTTTAAATTCGAAACTACTCTCTTGCTCACACCAAAATGAAATCGGCAAAAGAAATTTATCAATCCGAAGTTATACAGGTCAGGTAAGCGCTACAATTTGTGGCCATTCAAAGAGGTTTGAACAGTTTTTTATCAAAATTCTCTCCATTTAGCCATTAATAGAAAAAAAATGTATGTATTTCAACAAAATCATCTTTCTTTAACACAAGGTGTGTTTGATATTATTTTCTGTTATTATTTGTTAAGTTATTTGTATTTCCATTACGCTGTGAAAAAATTCTTCATTTGCATATACAGTAGAACCCCTCTAATCCGAACTAATTGGGACCGGCGCCTGTTCGGATTACAAAAAATTCGAATTACCCGAAATTCCGATAAAAATAGAAAAGAAAAAGATGTGTGCTAAAATTTTAACTTATAAGTACTCAGTACTACTATCTCTTGAATTCTTTTATTCAAAAGCAATAGAAAGAGTATATCTCTCCCTTTTTCATTAGAATAATGGATGTGCTCCTGTATAAAGTGATCTTATCTTACGGCGAATTGCATCAGTTTCTTCAATTTGTACAAAATTATGCATGCTGAAAAAGTTCTTTTTTGTTTTTAGTATGTATATTTAAATCTTTTCAAGTAATCTTTTCAATTGCATATAATTTTCGAAAATAAAATTGGTTCGGATTAACCGGAATTTCAGATTTGCGGGATTCTACTGTAGTATAAAATATTCTTTACACTATACAAAAAGTATTTTTTCACAACTGCTTTTTAAAATTTCGGAACAAAAATTTTACTTTGCGTTCCTTGTATGGATTTCAATTTGCTTTCTAAGATTAGCTGTTAAGACTTGGATTGACTTGATTGGGATGTTTCTGCTAAATTGCTTACTGCCCCTAAATGGTGGGCAACATATTCGCCAAATTCTGTCAAATAGTAGATGCGTTTGTTGATATACAGATTCGCCCGTCTGATTAGTAGCGATTATGCAGTTAATTGGATAAAAATTAAAATTTTGTAATTGATTTAAAAAGCTATAGTTGACTCAAATAGTTTTATTAGTCATTTTCAATTAAACCTATCCAAAGAAATAATTTCGAATGAAAATTATTGAACCAAATAAACTATTATTTTTGAAGGATTACTCTAAAAATTGTAACCACTCACTAATAAAAACTAAGCCAAATCTGAATTTAGCGAATATTTGAATGATTTCAAATGCAACAATATACTTCTATAAAGAATGTCAAACGCGACGGAGTCAATTCTCGAGACATCACAGTCACATGATTAACATAACTTCAAAAAATCATCTTTTTGCCGTGCACTTCCCTCCCTCCAATTTTAATAATTAAAAAAATTTATATAATTTGCAGCAATACTTTCCATCGTTGTAATGTAAGCAACCCAATTTCATTGTTTCATCAAATCTTTAAATCGCATGTTTTACCTCTGCTAAAAAATGACATAATTCTCACCTTTTGCATATTGTTTTAAAAAAAGATTTCTTAACAATACCAATTTTATTACTATGATATTTTTGTCTCAAATTTTAATCAGTTTTTAAAAATTAATTCTTGTGATGTTAAACTTCATTTCTTAAAAACTAAACTAACTAGGCGCAGTTACAAATATGTAAACTTAATTGAGAACAGTTTTGAAAAGCACACTTAATGTACTAAACAACATTTTCTTTATTTTAATTATTTTCTGCTTTTTAATCTTGAGATAGATTACTTCTCAAACTCACTACCACTCATGCTACTCTTAGGAAATCAAAATTAAATTTAATCAAGGATTAACTGATAATTAAGTAATGAAAAGATTGAAATAGTGCAATGTCATCGAGAACACATAAACGCACTAAATTTCAAAACTCTAGCACATCAGGAAGTGAGTGAAAAATCGATTACAAAACTCCATTTTTGCACACCTGAAAACAAGTCAAGTTAAAATAAATGTTTAATGAAACATAAAATGAAACAATTCGCACAGGATTCGATACATCCGTGCAGGGGAAAAGCCAATCGACTCTAAATGATTCGATAATTGCCAACAGGTGGGGGGTGTCAAAATTTCATACTAGGAGTCACATTTTTTAATATAAATTTGCCTTCTTTTGTTATAATAAAATGAAATTCAATTTATTGCTCAGCCAGGATTTTTAGTTCAGAGAGTTTTTTTCCCCCTAATTTTAAGTATGAAAATTCTTTAATTTTATTTTCATTGAATAAAAAGCATTTTAAAAATTCTGTTTTCTATTAGTGTTAATAGATTCCCTTTCCCACAGCGAAGTTCTTTTCACGTACTGCAGGATAATCTTCCCTAGATATTATGTTATTCATTTTTGTGTTATAATTAACTGAAATATGTAATGTATAATTAGCTAAATAATGTGCAATAATTATAAATTAAATTAGAATTACGCATGATCAAAATAATCTTCATTAACTGACTAATTTTTTCGAGAATTATTCATTCTAAAACTTATGCAATAGTAGAATATAAAAGTCTTAATTATAAATTTTATTAGATCCAAAAAACATTCAATTAATTTTACATATGCATCAAAACTGTGTTCGAATACTAACACATTTCTTGTACATTGTTAATATTATTTCCCATTTCTTCTCTTGATCATTTGCAGCAATTAATTACCAAAAAGTTTTTTAGTTGGTTGAAAAAAACTAAATTAATGCTAGTAATAGGAAAGACGAAGCATCTGGTCCAATTTGAAAAAGAGGAATTCGCTTTAAGTATCTAAGATGGCACTGAAAAACAGAACTGATCTTTTAAATAGTAACTTATTTCCTTTGATGAAAACATATTTTCATTTTATCAGAACTGGAAAATGTTCAGGGATAATCAATTAGGGTTTTTTTTTTATTTTTTTACAGGAGAGAGTCATAGCATTTCACTGAATTTCGAAGATTCTTCGAATATAATGTGTTTAAGGAGGTGGCCTAAACTCCAGCATCACTGAATGAACCACACGCATGCTATGGCGAATGAGCAAGACGGAGAAAAGACCAGCGATCTCCACATAATCATAACAGCTTAGAAATCAATCGGAATTACTGATTCACCAGCAAGTGATTGCATTTTGTACAAACACACGTTCCATACATGCAAAAGATGAAATTCTCCTTGCAGGGTTAAACAAACTGTTAAAACATACATTTTAATAAACCTGTAATCAGTAAATTTTATTATACGACGTGTCCACTCGCATGTTTACGGATCCTACATAGTAGAGAATGAAGTCGCTTCTCATTGGCTCTCGGCGTCACGTGACTTGCTTCTATATGACGTCGGGAAACTAAACAGTACTTACCAATGCTGAAGGTTCGTCTTTTATTTGTTTTATTCTAAAGAAGTATACTTCATTTTCTTGAGAAACATCCAAATAATCATAGTTAGAAGGTAGTTTTGATTTCTTCATGATGCGATAGCAGAAGACAAAATAATTATTGAAATCCCGTCTAAGCACGATGCTATGACATCTTTAGAAGCAGCCCAAGTCACGTGAGGCTGAGAGCCAATGAGAAGCGACGTCATTCCCTACTATGTAGGATCCGTAATTATGCTTTCCACTCTAATTGTGGCCCAATAGTTAATTTCTAAACCGTCAGAAATAGCATTTACTTCCATTTTTTTTAAATGCAAAGAATTATAAGAAAAGTGTAAAGAATTATATTTTATGTTGTTTGAGTCAATAAATATATTGCTGAAATAATTACGAAGTAAAATTGTTATACAATGGTCCCGTTAATTTATTTGTAAAATATTATTGTAACATTAACATTTTAAACAATAAAATTTCCCCTATCCTACGACTAAAACTGTCCGAGTTATGAAGCTTTGAATATCACTACTTTAGAGGATTAGATTATCTCAAAGGCCGCCTCGCGGAAGATCCGCTAATCAACGGATGATTCGAAGAAGCGGCGACCGTTGATTGGCCAAAAATAATGAAATTCAAAGCCTCATAATTCGGTCAGTTTTAGTCGCCGAAGAGTGGAACTTTTTTTTGTTTAAAATCTTTGTATGTAATGAATATTTTACTACATATGAGTGTATAGATTAGGCCATTTCTCACCTTTTTTCAAAATTCTATTAATACTTTTCAAAGATCACTTTAAAATCTCAGAAATGTCTTTCAGATATTTCCCTTTAACTTGTATATGTTAAATTTATATAACCTCCTTCTCTTGAACTTCTTTATCACTCGACATTTTCATGAAATTACAAAAACATCAACTAATAATCCTAGAACAAGATAAAAAAAATACTCTAGAGCCATACAAATGATAAAAATCTGATGAGAACTATTAATAAATAACTGTCAGTGAGAAATAACGATTTTAAAAAGCAGATAATAATTAAAAATATTTTTTCGATTTAAAATTAGACAATGACTATATTTATGGGATAAGCAATTTTTCAATTTTATACATCATTTTTAATTATTGCCTCGTGTTATTTTAATATAAATTCGAATTAATTAATGAATAAAAACGAAATAAAAAGTTTCTAGAAATAAATCGTACTTTAGTTTAGAATGCCATTTTTGAACTCTGTCAGTATTTTGGGGTTAGAGTGTATATTTTCAGGATCTTGTGTGTTTTCAAGTTCTAACTTGGTGGAAATTTCTCTAGAGAATGTAATGTTAAATAAATGAAAAAAAAATATTCTAAAAATAAAATGTAATTTAGGAAATTCTCATAGAACTCCATGAGTTCCTTTTTAATAACATTTCATAAAAAAGGTGAGAAGAAAAAAAGTGCTATAAGAATAAACACTGTAGTATTTCATTTCCCCCTTAAACAAAAATTCACAATTTCTGGTGAAAAAAAAAGCAATACTTGAGTGCATAACTCTTTAACAACAAGAGAAATTAGACAGTTTGGGAAGGTTTTTAGACTAGTAGACAAAATTTCCTATTTTGTGGGGGTTACGATAAGTAGATTATAGACAGAGAGGATCCCAAATTAATGAGTATACCAAATTTTATTTTAAAATTTAACTATAATAGTAGACATTCAGTCATATACTTTCCAATCTCTCTGCCTGAAAAAAAAACATCATAAAAAAAGTAATACAAATTGGCAGCAAAAGTATTTGATGGTTTAAAGGAAAATTTTCCAGCATTGACAGCAGGGGGGGGGGGCAATTGCCGCCCCCGGCGGTGACCGCTTGCCCCCCGTCGGCGAGAAATTAAGACTTTCGTCGGCAAAAATATTTGCGATTTTGGAATATGTTGAGAGCAGGGTATCAAGGAATCTAATAATTTTAATCCCATTTTAAAGTTATTATACAGTAAACGATCGAGATAAGCGACTTGTGTCCGAATTTGAGGACTGATTAACGGTGTAAGTCAACGGAATGACCGACATCCTTTTCAATTGTCGTCCATTCGGCCTGTAGTTCGCACCACATTCGACAGCATAGCGGACAAGGCGACAAGTAGATCAGATGTCGCATTTTGCCGACTGTTTTCGGTCGGTCGGCTAAGAGATAAAAAAAAAAAAAAAACGGATGAAAATATGTATGATAAGTTTTTCCATCGACTGTTTCGATCACTTTTCGGCTTAATAATTAGGTAAAACTAAAGTATCTGCATTTCACAAGAATGTGGAAATATAAAGCGGCCATTCCTCTCAACGGACATTTTTGTTGGGAGCGGTATTTTTTTGGCCCATAGACATAATGTTAAAATAGCCTCTATTACCGGCCACTGAAACCCCTCTTGACAGTCGGGTTGTTCGCGCGTTCAACTTCAGTGAAATACATTCCTTTTGTCTCTCCGACCATGGACATTTTATTAAGAGAAAATGGAGGAAAGAAGGAACAAAAAATTCATAGACTCAAAAACAACACCGGAAATCAGATAGAAATTAATCATTTCTTTCCCAATGTGAAGAGAAAGGCGAATTTCGGACTCTACCGAGTTTGGGCATTAAAGATTTTATTTGTGCCTTTCAGGTGCTGATTTGAACTCTGATAAATAAATTTGTTAATATGGTCGCGACCATCAGCGAATTAAACTTTCAGCCCAACGACTTTAGGAAAAATAGACGATATCATTGCCTTTCCTTAACAACTACCAACGAAATAATTAGGGATATATTTTTACAATTAAAAAAAATGAAAAAGTGACCTCTGAAAGACACAAGCAGACACAAATTTTATCCTTTTTATAAAAAAGAAAATATATATAGAGAGAAATTTTCGGAAAAAATACTTTTTTTCTTTGGATAATTTTTAAAATTAGCTTTATTAGAAATGTGGAATTAGGTCTTATTTAAATAAGTATTTTATACTCCCACTCCCAAACATAATGCTCTTTTAGAGCAGCCAATTTTCCTTGGAACGGCGGTTATATACTAGCCGCCCTCTTCGACTAGCTTGTTTGTCGGGAATATAAATTGAATTGAATCTCATATGCATAATTTTATATTCATGGTTCCCTTAAAAAATAAATTTTAAACTTCAAATTGAATAACCCGTGTTCTTTTAGTATCTTTGTATCTGTTCTGTTCATTGTCTACATGAACGTCCCTAATGGAGTCAAGTAACTGCATGTGTCATCTAACATCTAATTGCACGTCGTCGGCACCTTTCTTATTCCTTATGCAAAATACGCATTTCATTTCAGTACGAAAATGACGCGACACATTTTACGTCTTGCAGCATGCTAGCTGGATTAAAACATGCTCATAGAAAGAATTGAAATACAGCAACCATAATCAATGAGCTTACTAAATATGTTTCCAAATATAGCTATTACCTTAGACTACTTCGTTTACAGATTTCACAGAAAAATTGAAGAAACAAAAAAAAAAAAGTAAAATCCACTAAGGACATTACCTTAGCTTTCAATAATGGAAGTGAAACACACAATTATATATTATTTGTGCAAACACTGGAAACGGTTTGAATCAGATTGCAACAATGAAAAGTATCGTTGTAAATTATCCATACAAATATTTTTACAAATTGATTAAAATTAGAAAAAAACATTAAGGTAACTTAATTGAAATCATTAAAAAGATGAATTTGCGAATTTTCAGATTGTGGCTCGCACTGATCAAAACTACTATTTTAAACTTGCATAATAAAGGTAAAGAATTCTGATTAGTTAGCTATGCTTGCAAAGTGAGATGAATTGGCAAAATCGCGCCACTTGTTCAGACTGGGAACTCAGTCAAGGTTTCCTTCTCTAGAGAATGTACAATCAAGAAGCGTTTTTGCGATTTTTCTCGAAAATGAAGAATGGAGATGGGAAGGCGATCATTGATGATGCATCTAGGGTCGTGAACTTTCATATAAAATAAAAATTGGCAAAATCAGTCCAGTGTTTGGGGAGACTCTCTCAAGAGATTTTCCCATAGAGAATGTACAGTGAAGTAGTGTTTTTCCGATTTCTCTTGAAAATGAAGAGTGATGAGGGCTAGACGATCTTTGATAACATGTCTAGGGGTTATAAGCTTTGATATGAAATAAAAATTGTCGAAATCGGTCCATTGGTTGGGGTTGGGGACCGGTCCTTTGGTTTTGCAAATTATTTTAAATATATAGCCTAGCCGGCTTCGGCGACCAACTGTTCGCCCGTAATATTAATAGCTAGTAGCTTGCAACTTGGTGAAATAAATTGCGGTTGTAGAGGCTGAAGGACTCTGCCAAAGTTTTATTTTGCGATATATTTTGAAAATAGGTGGTGGTGGGTGGCAGGAGACCATTGATGACATATCTAGACGTCATAAGTTTCCGTATGAAATAAAAACTATCGACACAGGCCAAGTGGTTGGTGCTGGGGGACTAGTCCACTGGTTTTGCCAATTATTTTAAACTAGCTGCCTTTGGCGACCAACAGTGGTGGCGACTTTGGGGGTCGAGGGGGGGGCAACCGCCCCCTCCCACTTATCACGGGAAAAATTAAATCTTTATATTATTTTAGTAGTCCAAAATAAAGTGTGGAATAAATAAAGTGGTGTCCGGGAAACTTAAAGAAGTGTTTGTTGTTGCTTGATTTTCACTTAACCCTCTGACATTCACGAGAATTTGAAGCCAGACGTCTTGAAATTCCTAAAAATGAGCGATCAATTTGTTCGCCGGGAATATGATTTCAATTGAATCTTGCATCAATTCATATTCATGGTGTCCCTAATAACGTAATTTTAAACTTCAGATTGTGGTAGATATGTTTTCTATGTTCTTTTAGTGGCTTGCACCTCTTGTGTTCATTGCCTACATGAATGTCCCTAATGGACCATGTCATGTAACAATTAATTGCACGTTGTCGGTGCCATTTTCACTTTCTTATTCCTCTTGTAAAATCTGCATTTGATTTCAACATAAAAACGACGCAGCACATTTTATGGCTAGTGGCATATTAGCTGGATTAAAACATGCCGGAAAAAAAGGAAAAGAAAGCAACCATGATTATTCAGGTTACTGGATATATTTCTTAATATACGTAATATCTCAGAGAGATTGGTTTACAGATTCCACAAAAATTTTCATAAATAAAATATGAAAGCAAATTGTTTTAGGATATTACCTCATCTTTCAACAATGAAAGAGAAACACACAATTAAATATTTGTTTAAACAACAGAAACGGTTTGAATTGCGTTGCAACAATGAAAAGGATTGTTGGAAATCATGCCAAAAATAATTTTAAAAATTTATTAAAATTAGAGGAAAACTTGTAAGACAACTTAATTGATATCATTGAAAAAGTAATTTTTTGAACTTTCAGATGTAAAAATAATTTTTATGCTGAAATATTTTCGGCAGTTATTTAGGAAAAATGAAAAAATTTTGCCTAATTTATAATTTATTAAAATTCCAATTAAAATTTCAAAAAAGGGCTCCGAGGTGCACATTCCCACCCTCCAAATTAAGTTTGAGTTCTAGATTGATCTGATTCTCTTCAAATTAATTTCTTAGTTCTAGGTCCAGCGGTCCACAACGTAGAGCTCCAACACACACAGACTCTCTCACACACGCATTCTCCTTTATTATTAGTAGATATGTAGATATGCATTTATATGTTTAAAATTTATTAATAATTATTTTCACTTTTTTCGGCTATTATTTTATTTTGTTATGAGATTTAGATAATAATCTACAAATTTTTTTCCAGTATCAGTGCGGTACACTTCATTTGCTAAGAGATTTATGTTCTTAATTCTAGATTTTTTATTATTGCTTGTCTATCAGTCAGACAGTTCTTACTGCACCGACATTATACAAGTAGCTAATTATTCCGAATAATTAATTATTATAACTGAATTAGCTAATTAATAGTTAATAACCTTTAATTAAATATAAAATTATTATGTGTTATTTTGAAATTACCTAAATTAGAGAAATTTTGCTTGCCCCCCCCCACCGGAAAATTTCTGGCGCCGCCTCTGATTGACAGTTAAATAATTCAGAGTGCAATATCTAACTCAACTTACGAAAATACTATTGAATTAGTAAAAATGTTTAAGACTGAATTTTTTTAAAATTTCATGACTTGAATATATTTGTATGTCTTGTCGGTCTCGAAAGGGTTAACATTTATACAACAAATGCATTAAAATATTTTCATGTCAGAGCTACCCTGTCTTACCAACAGTGAAAGTAGTTAAAACTAACAAAACATATGCAAAATAACAGTACATTGGAAAATAAGCAAGAAAAGGCATATACTCGTACTTAGAGTTGGAAAAATGTTCTAAATGAAGTCGAGAATTATTTTTATGCTGCTTCAGTCAATAAACGTGCAGCTGAAAATATTATAAATTTTTACACACACCCTTCCCCTCCAGGTCCTATTAGTTATATTGAGAAAAGTAATCATGGCACACTATTACTTTAAACAAACAACAAAAAAAAAGTTCAATTTTTCTGCGTTTAAAACTGATGTAGTTATGAAGCTTCGAATTTCCGTATTTTAGGCCATTTTAAAGGTCGCCTCAAGCACGCTCTTAACCCCTCAGCGCCCAGCATCTTATTTATAGGACTCACTCCCGTGGCTAAACAGAATGTTTGACATTGTTTTCCTTTTGCTTTCTCTATGAAGTCAATAGGTCCAAACTCCTTAACAGTTTTCAACCAGTTCGCCAGATTTTGAAATGTTTTGATTTTTCCTTTGACTTATTTTTGAGGTAATGCAAGGAATTAGGAAATGATTTTTATTTTTTGATATTTTACTACATTTCAAAAATCTATATTTCTGTAAAAAAAGTTTTAAATTTTTTATCGATTTTTTTTTAAAAAAATAAAAGAAAAGAAAACCTTTTTTTTTTTTTTTTTTTCCCCCTGAATTTCATTTTTCTTCACAATTAACTTAATATTGGTGTTTTAAACTTAATTTAATAGAAATTTCTAGAAATCTATGCTTTAAATTAATTTGGGCATCAATGGGTTTTAAGGGGTCATAGTCACTTTTTAATAGTGGTAGCGGTTGAAAAGGCCGAAATTAGCACAAATTTCTAGAAAGCACAGGAAAATATAAGTACAATCAGAAAAAAATTATTACATTTTATTGCAAAAAAATTGCGCTTTACTGAAATGCTTACATTTTTGTAAAGTAACAGAAATCAAGAGAATCATCAATGCACAAATCGACTTTGATATATAAAAAAAACTCTTTACCCGTATCAAGCAAGAAAATCCAATTTTTCTTGAAATATGTAGAGAGGAATCGTTATATTTCCAGAGGGAAAATTCCAAAATTCCGGGGAATAGAATAAATAAAATCTTATACTGAATTTGTTGACCACAAAGATATATATAACAAACTGCATTAATCTCAGCAAATGACAGTTCATATGTAAAAGTTTTAAAAATTAAGTTCATTATAATCTGGCAAACATTTCAGCATTAAACAGACATACTTTCATTTGTTTTAAAAGAAGAATTAACATTTCGTTTTTAACAATAATAGGTGGCTGATGAAATGTTACAAAATAAAATTTATTTTGAATAAAATTTACTAAATTTCTTTCCTGGAAACTTTATAAATATAAGTTTTTTCATTCTAATCTATGAACACAATAATGCATAGCAAGATGACTTCCGAGAAAAAATTGTATGAATGAAAAAATTGTACGAATTAAATTTGTATGAAAATCAAATTAATTCTTCTAGAGTCAACTGAATACATTAAGCAAAATTCGCTGATGGTTATCTCGAATAGGGCCTTCAAAAAGTGTTCCGACATTTGGATCAATCGATTGTTTATGTGTATTGTATCAAATGAGACATACTTTGAAAGTGATCAAATAAATTTTGATGATTAAATAAACATTTTATGTTTTATTCAACAATTCCAGTTACTTTTTTGACAAGGTAACATGCCTCGTCCAATAAATACAATGACGCATAGCAAATTGACTTTAGCCAGAAAATTCCAGAGTAAATATATCTATCACGTGGATAGATTTTTTAAACTTGTATGAATATCATAATGTTTCTTCAGAGTATCTTTTCTAGTAAAGACTTTACCACACATATCGCAAACAAAAGGTTTTTCAACCGTATGAGTTCTATAGTGTACATTTAAATGGTCTTTCCGAGCAAACCCTTTATTACAAATATCACACGAATAGGGTTTTTCTTTTGTATGAGTACGGAAATGTTTAGTTAAATTATAATTCTGAGAAAATTCTCGCCTGCATACATTACAAGAAAAGGGTTTTTCTTTAGTATGAGTACGATAATGAGCATGTAAATGGCTTTTCTCATAAAAGGCTTTGCTGCACATATGACAAGAAAAGGGTTTTTCATTTGTATGAGAAATATAATGTCTAAGCAAGGCACTTTTAATGCGAAATGCCTTTTTGCACACATCACATGAAAAAAGTTTTTCATTAGAAGGTTTTTCATTTGTATGTAAACGGTAATGTCGAGTCAAACTTTTTTTCTCACGGCATGCTTTACCACACAAATCACACACAAAAGAATTTTCACCTGAATGAGTAAGATAATGAGTCATAAAATTACTTTTGTGATTAAAAGCGGCTCCACACACATCACATTTGAAACGTCTTTCACTTACATGATTAAGAAAATGGCTCTTTAAATAGCTTTTCTGAGAAAACTTTTTACTGCATACATCACAAGAATAAGGCTTTTCATTTGTATGAGTATGGTGATGACGATTCAAAATTTTTTTTGTAAAAAATGCTTTATCACAAATATCGCACACAAAACGTCTTTCACTTGAATGAGTAAGCTGATGTCTCTTTAAATCACCTTTGTGACAATATTCATGACCACAAATACCACAAATGAAAGTTTTTCCAACAGTGCAGGTTTGATTTTGGCCATTTTTATCCTCACTCTGGACATTTAGAACACAATCATTTGCTTTAACACATATACCACTCACTAAATGTGTTTCATTTGCATTGGCACAATTTTCCATTGTGCATGTTTCGAATTTACTTTTTCCATTAAAAAAACTAGCTGAAATATTATAAGTGGTAATTTTCCAGTGAGAATGCTTTTCATCTGTACAAAATCAGGAGGACGATATGTCTTATTTTGAAGCAAAAAGTGCCTTTCAGTGACTAGGTGTCAATTTATCTGGAAGAGAAAACACATTTTCAGTATCAATTTCCATCTCCATGCACTTTATTTTAACATTGAACAAGTTTCAGACTGAAAGGAGAAAAGAACGAAAAGACTTACTGAAAGTTCATAAAATGTTAATGAAGTAAATTATCAAAATAAAGGAAAAGATAAACTTTTCTAGAAACTTACGAAATTGATCTATGCATGTAAATGGCGGCCATTTCAAAAAATAAGACAAATGAATAATAAATAGCAAGACACAGTCTTTTTAACATCCACAAAGCATTTGTTATCATAGAATTTTTTTAATGAAATTGAGCAAGAATTTATAGTTTCTGGAGTGAAACTACTCATTTGATTTAGGGGGGAGGGGAGAATACTGTAACTACAGTTTCAATCAATCAATACCCAGGAAAGCCGACTCAACCTTAAGATTTTAGAGTGGAGGTTGACACTCAAGTTATTATGGTTTAACTACAAAGCAAGCATCCAAAAAGAAATTTGACAGGAAGAATTAAATAGAACTACCCTATTTGCACAGGAAGTATACTGCGTTGCCGGATAAGTTATGACGTATTTGTCTATGCTTTTTATAGCTCATTTAATTATATTAAGAATTAAAATTAATCTATATATCATTTGTTTTGTTCGATAATATATTTTCGTTTTTCAGCGAATTCTTAATTTATCATTCATAAGTATCTGCCTTTGCTGGCGAGTGAGTTTTTCTGATTTATGGCGTAAGAAAGAGGTAATTTACAATAACAGAATTTCAACTATGCATCTTCAGCTCCCTACTCCCAGAGCATTAGAAGAAAAGTGGAATTAGCTGATATAATTTATCCTCTCACCTGCATATTTTTATTGAAAAAAAAAATCTTTGATTTGAGTGATAAAAAGTTGATAACCAGAAAGATACCAAACAGGCTCCTATGAAACTGTTCCCAACATTTTAAATGAAATCCCCCTGCCTTCTCACAAAAATAAAACCAGTTTAAAATTCAATGCTGGCACTAAATACCTAAAAATGTAAGCAAAAGTTATTTTAAAAGAAGGCTCGTGTGATGTTTTAGGTTTTCACTTTCATGGCGTTGAAAGGGTAGTAGAAAATGCTTTGGAGGCTGACCTTTAAGCAGCTTTTCTGTTTCATGTTTGTGACATCGTTCATTCTGCTGTTGATGACCAGGGTGAACAGTTCCTTTGAAAAGTTGTCAGGGCCGGCTCCAGAGGTGTGCAGCCTGTGTCGTGGCGCAGAGGATGTAGGGGCACCAATTCCTAATCGTAAATTTGAAAATTCGTGCGCGTTATATGGTTGCTGACTGGAACACAAGAGAAAGGAAAGCCAATGGTTAAATATTAATTATTATAGTTAAATCTTTTACCAATCTATGATATATACAGAGGGCGCCACAATAATTTTGCACAGGATGCCGAATACTCTGGAGCCGGCCCTGAGAGTTGCAAGAGCTTCCAGAAAACACAGAGATGTTGTAAATACTCATTATGAAAGACCTCACCGTGTTCCCATCTTTAGAAAAGTCCTTTTAAACATTTGAAATAGAATGGTGTCTTAATTCGGGTGCCTTAGACCCATTGGAAAGAGGAAAAGTGATGATTGCCTTACATTTTTGTACGAAAAAAAAATATATAAATATGCGCCTTTTCAGTATAAATATTCATCTGCAAAATGGAAAGTCGTTTAACGAAAGAACCTTATGTGTGTTGAAGTAATAACTCTCAAAAGTTTGAAAATTATAATTATATTGGTTCCGATATTCCACATTACGATGGTGTGTCTTTTCAATCAATCACATGCATTATGAGTATCTGACATAATAACCGAACACAAAAGAGCAAGTCTGAACAATTTCTTCAACTTTATTCGACGAGAACAAGGATTTTCACAATTGTATCACCTTGAAATGAGGCAAAATGCAAGCTCTCACCCTACGATAACAGCTTTCATGGAATGGTGAGGTATGTCTTTGTTTATTGAACAAACGAAGTATGAATTTAAAAAAGTTTGGCAATCACTACAATCTTTAGATGTCATGGAAATGTTCGTCGAAAAAAAGTAACAGTTTAAACTTAAATTCATAAAAAGAACTTTAAAGAACTATATTTTTATTATAAAGAATATATTACATGTATAAATAAATTTACATAGAGCTTACATCCATATAAATAAAAGTCATGCATAAATTTAAAAAAAAAAATGCTATCAAAATTTGGCAGCCATTAAGTCTGCTAAGCTGACATTTTTTAAATGCTATCAAAATTTGGCAGCCATTAAGTCTGCTAAGCTGACATTTTTTATTTTTATTTTAATGGAATAATAAGTTGAATTTCCAACTATAATAATAAGGAACAATTATGTGTTTTCTAGATTTCAAGTACATGTGTAAGAAATCTCAGATATACGAGCACGAAAATGGATTGTTAAATGATTTTGGATTCAAAATTCTTTAATGCATATATCATATGAATGTGGTTTTATTAGTTTCTATGAGTACGATAATGTTTATCCAGATTCCATTTTTTATAAAATGCCTTTCCACATATATCACAAAAAAGAGGTTTTTTTGTCTGTATGAGTACTAAAATGTCTCTGTAAAAGATATGACAGAGAAAATACTTTATTGCATGCATCACAAGAAAAACGTTTTTCAGTTGCATGAGTGCGAAAATGTTTATTTAAAGAATCTTTCCGATTAACTTCTTTTCTGCAAACATCACAAGAATGGGGTTTTTTGCTTGTATGAGTACGAAAATGACTCTTTAAATGACATTTCTCGGAAAATTCTTTACTGCATACGTCACAAGAATAGGGTTTTTCATTTGTATGAGTAAAAAAATGTTTATTTAAAGAATCTTTCAAAGAAAATTCTTGATTACATATATCACAAGAAAAAGGTTTTTCATCTGTGTGATACCGACAACGTGCTTTTAAATGATGTTTATGAGAAAAATCTTTACCACATATATCACAAGAATAGGGTTTTGTATGTGTACGACAATGTGCAATTAAATAACTTTTCTGGGAAAATTCTTTACTACACTCATCACAAGAAAAGGGTTTTTCTTGTGTGTGAGTTAGAATATGTTTATTTAAAGTATCTTTTTCAGAAAATTCCTTACTGCATATATCACAAGAATAAAGTTTTTCATTTGTGTGAGCACAGTAATGTCTCTTTAAAAGATATGTCTGAGAAAATTCTTTACTGCATACATCACAAGAATAAGGTTTTTAATTTGTTTGAGTTCGGCACTCATTTAAATGGCCTTTCTGTGAAAATTCTGTAACACGTACATCACAAGAATCAAACTTCCCAATCATATGAATAAGAAAATGTCTATTTAAGCTATCTTTGCGAGAAAATTATTTGTTACAAACATCACAAGAGTAAGGTTTTTCATCTGTATGAGTACGAAAATGTTGATTTAAATGACCCTTCTTAGAAAATGCTTTGCCACAGACATCACAAGAGAAAGGTTTTTCACCAGTATGAGTAAGAAGATGGCTCTTTAAATGAGAAACTGCCTTACCACAGATATCACATGTGAAACGTTTGTTATTCGTGCGAGTATTTGTATCAGTAGCAGATGCTTTGACACACAGATCATTAAGCAAATCTTCTTCATTCTCCTTGACAGAAGCATCCATCCTCTACGTTTTGAGTTGATTATTTTGTAAAAAAATGAACTGATGTTGCACCCATATTAACTTTCCAGAAGAAACTACTCTTCATCTATACAGAATTTTGCTGCATCTGGTGATCCTCAGAAGACGTCTAGAAAAGAAAATTTTCTCTCAGTACCACTTAACATCTCCATATTATTATCTTTTCACTCTTCAGATTGAAATATGCACTGTAGAAAGACACTTTCTATTCAATCTGTCTTCTGTCAATGGGACAAGTTTTCAAAACTATTGAAATGACAAAGTTTTTCAAAACTTACTGAAAAAACTAAAGCATTAAAAGAGTAAGTAAAATAACTAAAGTATTAAAAGCATTCTATCTGTTAAGAGTTATCAAATAATAATAAAAAAAACCTTTCTCCCATTGATCCCAGAATATCACTTAAAGCAGTACAATGCGTTTACTGCAGTGAGTTTTGAAACCAAACGTTCTCGACCTCATACAAATAAAAATCCTGTAAAACTAACTAAAAGTAAATTTTTCTACTAACAGTATTGTATTGCCAAAAGAATGAGAGAAAATTTCTATAAAAAAAAAAAGAAATTTCATGTATTCGATGCCTCAGCAGTTGAAAGGGTTATCCAAGCAAAAGGATATGATGCTAAATAATAATTTCTTTATTTTCCCATACTTGTCTTTACTCTCAATTTTGTGAGTCGAAATTTTAGAACAAATTAATTTATAAGATCGCATTTATATGTAAATAATTTCATTCTTCTTATTGTTATTTTTCTTACTAATATATTTGTTTTCATTTATGATGAGAAATGAAATATAAATGCCTTAAAGCACTTCTGCTTAAAAGATTTTACTCCTTCACTTATTTTTTCTCTATCTTTTTAAGACAAGAGTTTTCATTTTTTTAAAAAAAGGAATCCTCAATTTTGAGAGCCACTGTAAGTAATTTTCAACAGTTTGCTTTTTAGAAGAGAAACTACATCATGAATATATTAAAACAATACATATATCAAATAAATAATTTAAAATGCCAAATAAATAATTTATAATACCAGAATTGCCCTATCCACTTTTTAAAAAATTATTAGATCTATTCTTTGAGTTCTCATATAAACTATCAGTCTGATGATAAAACAATTAAATGCCAAGATATACAAAATGAAGCTTAGAAGCAAAGGTTTAATGCACAAATTAGAAATAAAAATCATGACGGTTATTTACACAATTTTTGAATAAGGAAATTTAACCTGTCTAAAAACAAGCAACTACATTAAATTATCTTTTAAATATAGCATGAGTTTATCTTATTTTCATTTTTTTTAATTGTAAGCTATGTTAAATATTTTTTGATAACAATAGATCTCTAAGCATTCAAAAATAGTTTGAATTTTTATTTAAAACAGAATACTTAATTTATAATCATAACATATTTTCTGAAACTGAACATTTTTTCAACCATTAAAAATATATCAATCAGCACTGATGATTAGATTTTTCTTCAGAACTGTTCTCTAAATAGGACAAAACAAATACAGAAGAAAATTATTTCATTTATATACAGAGAGAGAGAAAATCAATATAATAATTTCCTTTTATTCTTTAAGAACCTTTAAATCCACTAGTCCTAAGGCACAAAAGGTAAATTTTATTTAACACAGCGGTGCTGCAAAGTTCAGCAGTTTTTATTATCTCTATTGTCATGTTAACATGATAAATGAAATATATAAATATAAGTGCTAAAATAATTTTGTTGGTGTAGTCTTTAAGTAAGGAACAGGCCGAGTTACTAACTATTTTTCATTTATTATCACTATATGGGAGAGGGGCGGAATATATGTACATCTCGTTTGAAAGTTTCAAGTCAACAGAGCACAGAAAATCCCTGCATTCTCTCAGATAGGGGATTAACATATAGACATGTGATCAAAGTGAAGGGAATATTAGCTATTTTCAGTAAATTACATAAGTGTTTTAGGGAAAACTATGACGCCAAGAGGATACCGTCATGATTTTCTGTGAGCGCGTGAAAGTGATTAAAATATTCTTTTAATAATACATATGCCAAAATGCATGAATTAATATACCTCCAGCGCAGGAAATAAAACAAAACTGGAGTTTAAGAAAAGTGATTTGGGAATACATTAGTATTGTACTAAGGTTTTAAAATATATAATATTAGAATTTAAAGTGAAATTATTACATATATATATATCAGCTTAAATTTAGATAATTCAAAAATGAAATTTCAAATAACACACACAAATTCATGCTTTAAAGGGCATTTCATTAAATTTTGATAAATTAATAAATCAGTTCATTAAATCATAATCAATATATACAATTCTTTGCAGAGAATAGACAAATGCTGGCAAACTTTAATTTTAGTTACATTAAATTCTCATTTTGAAGGTCATAAAAATTTTGTATTGTCGTGACCTCATGGTTTATATAAATCAAATCACTTTAACTTTACTCACCTGATAATAAGGATCACAATACTTTCGCTACAGTACTTTCTATAATTTAAAACACAATGAAATACGTAGCCAAAATATGTTTTTGACCACGTTAACGCTACTAGTACTAGTGAAATGACTACAAAAGCGGGAAAATTTTCCGCGTCTGTCAAACCAGAAAGCAATGTCGCCACTTTTTAAAAATTTTTTAAGGATATTAAGAACAAACTGCTGTAGTGATTTTTAAAAAAATCAAGAATTTTGGTTTAGCTTTGTGGGAGGCTGCAGCCCCATAGCACCCCTGGATTCGCCACAGCTCCTTCTTGAAATTTCCATGCAACACCAGTGTGAGAATGTTTGCCTCTGGTAAATACAAAGTGGACCAAGCATTATGCATGGCTGATTTTTGATGAAAATTGTTCTCAAGTCCATGAATTTCAGGCAAGATTCTCATCAGGGTACAGCAATCCTAACTAATGTTTAGCATTAAGAGATCATAAACTGTAAACACCTATCTTGCAAAAAAAACATACAATTAAATTGCAATCATGCAAAAGTATTGCTATTTTCATTAAATTGGTAGGATGAAAAAAAAGCTTTAGTATAAGTATGCAGTGAAGCCACCTTGTAAAGAATTCATATTGTAATATGTACTACTATCACAAATTTATTGAACATGACATTACACCAGTTTGGAATAAACAACTGAGGATGAATGAAAAATGTAATTTCCATTTGTTCAAAAAATCTTTAATTAGAAACAAATACAGAGTGAAGAAACTCAGAAAATTATTCTAAGTTAAAGAATATAAAGAGCATGAAAGTGTGATATCTTTTATTATCCTTTGATACAAGCATAATACCTTCTTTAATGTTCTCAAACTAAATTGCATTCCATCCATCAAATTAACAGTATGTATTTTTCAATTCTTTATTTCACCATTTAGAAGCACTTCTACAAGGTCTTTATTACTAAGTAGATACTGTGAAAAACATGCTTTTCAATGCATTAAACATCAAATACACTGAAGAAGCTTTGATTACAAACAGTATACATCCAGGTTTCTTTCTCATGCCAATTCAACCTCACTAAAGAAAAAAAAGAAAAGAAATACTAGAGCAAAATTCTCTATTACATTTAAAATAATTAACACTGTCATATTTTAAATTACATTTTAAAATGTTTTTATAAGAATTTATCTATAATTTCCTGGCTGAAATTATATGAAAATTTCAATTAGATCATTTAAGATAAAGTAGCTACAAAATTAGCTTTCTTTTTAAAAAAATATAAATTTCTCTTAAGTTATTAGCAGCAATTAATAGATCCTTATTAATTTCTCTGGAATATGAAAACTTCATAAAATTAGAATTTTTAAGAATTTAGAAGCAACTTTTTCAAAAGAAAAAAACAATATAGTCAACAAATTCAGAATGCATGCATTTTTCAATTAAGTAAATTCTTCCATCCACTTCAATGTGGAATATTCCTCTTCATTATTTAATCTTGCATATCTCGACTCAATCAGTTTAATGTTTCATTTATGTCAATAACAGAAAGGATAAAAGACCTACATAGATTTTTTTTTCTAAAAAATAAAAATTTTTACAGTGACATATGGCAGAAATATTTATTTCAATAGCTAACAGGTTTATCAGAGAGTTTTGTAGGATTGTAGCTTGCCAGAAATTAAATGCATTTACAGTACATTTCGAAGGCGAACACTTTAACATTATTATTCAGGTAAAATTTAATTTCCTGATTTGCATTCATTTATAAATTAATTTTGAAATTCCAGTCTTGATTCCAGTTTTAAATTATATCTAATACAATATATTAAAGATATTAAAAAGAAATCACTATGGTTACCTCAGCTGAACTATGTGATCATCATAAGTATTACAATATATTAAAAATGTATGAGAAAATGCAACACTTGAAAACAGCTACCTGCCTTGTAGATGATTCAGTACTTTCATAAAATTAAATATGAATTTATTTTATTATTTTGAGGCAGTTACACTGTCTCATTTAAATTTATAGTACTCATTTTAAATAATTTACTTTAAATGATACCATGATGATGATGTAGTTTGAGATGCATGCTCGCTCCTTGTCTGCATTATCTCAAATTATCCTTGGCAGATACCATGGATGCTGAGCAGAATTCCATTGTTGTTTACATTTTGTGAATGAGTTAGTGATGTGTCGTTCACTCCGGAACGAATCTGCGGATCCGGATCCTCAAAAGGAACGACCGGATCCGATTCCGACCAAAAGGAACGAATCCGCGGAATCGGATTCACGATGAATCCGCGGAATCGGCGGATTCGTTCCTTTTGGTCGGTATCGCGCTGAATCCGCGGAATCGGAATCGCGCTGAATCCGCGGAATCGGATTCGCGAATCGGAATTGGATTCACTCTGATTCCGCGGATTCTGAATTACTGATTCCGATTCAGAATCAATATAATATAATAATTTTAAAGAAAATTATTATAATATTTAAAAAATCCTGAAAAACAAAAAAATAATATTTCTTGTTATTGCATCATGTTTTCACATCTCCGCATCTTTCACCACCGCATATTTTAATTTTGGAAACGTTTTAATCATTCCGCCCCAATTAAAAGCTAATTAAAACGGCTATAACTTCTGTAGTTTTGCAAATAAAAAATCAGAATCAGGACAATTTTATTAACTATCATAAACACCACGGTTCCATTTAGATTTTTTAATCTTCAAATTTTTTTTTTTTTTTGTATTTTTATCCTATTTACGAACTCTAAAATTTTTTCCCGCTATTTTAAGCCTTTTTTCCTTTTTCACACTTGGGCTATGGTAAACAAGCTGATTTCATAGAACATGCTAAGACTTCTAGTTTAAAAGTAGTCCTGGTGCTCTAACTCAATTTCATGACCGTCTGTCGCCCTTTTAATTAAAATCACCCCCCCCC
>BGPR01014665.1:0-38666 GCA_013235015.1 Araneus ventricosus
GGGGGGGGGGCAGATGACGTATTTGGGGTCATAAAATTTCATATGAAATAAAAATTGGTGGAATTGGTTTAGTGGTTGAGCTGGAGGACTAGTTCCTTTGTTTTGCCAATAATTTTAAATATACAGAGTAAGACTTATTACGACTTGATCATTTCACTCATTCATAATGTAAAAGTGTATTAAATAGCTATTTAGCTACATATCATATAAAAATTTCATAATAGTTCTGAGTAAGTTCCTAGAATGGTGAAATACTTTTTACTGCCTTGTCAAAAGTCGTCAGATTTAAACTCATGCACTGAGAAGTCAACTTTCCTGTTTAAAAACGACTGTTTTTGGATCGTGCGAAATCTATTATAAAACACGCTCTTAATAAAGCCAAAGGTTGTTTATAATGGTGTAATGTCAAAACGATTAGAGTTAAACAACGGCGCTTGAAAATGGGTCATTAAAAGTTGACATCAAGCGCGCCACACACATAAGAAGTATTTGCTCATTGTTATCCATGATTTAGTGTTCTTTATTATATTTGTATACCCTATTCAGGTGTTCTCATCCGTTTTTTCGTAAGGTAACATAAATTTCAGCTGGTTATACACGATTTGCCTCAAACGCTACAAGGAAATCCAAACTGACTTTTTATGAACTTATTCGCTTTTCTATAGAATGATTGTCTGTAGATTTTATTGTTAAAATTTCGTTTTGATAGCATAACAGTTGCCTTTAAGGTATGTGCCTACCTTCGGAGCACTTTTTTTGAAAAAAAGGAAATTTTTATTCAACACTTATGTTTTCAGTTATAATGGTGTATAAAACTGTTAATTCAAATGCCATTTTAATGAACAAATTTTTTATTTTCCAAATTTTGACCATTTTTGGTCAAAATTTAGTAAAAATTGACGTTTACGCCAAACTTCCTATAACAAATTCTAATGCATGTATTTCCTTTTTTCTTTCAATAATATATTTGGTATACATTTACCTGTGTTATGAAGCAGAATATTTAGTGTACCTCTTAAAGTTACCGAGATATACCAAAGTTTGTGTACGCAACAGCTTTTTACAAAAAAAACTATCACTTTTTCAAATAAAAACAACTCTAAAATAAATAATTATGCACTTTAAGCTATACTTGAGGTTCATAACATACCTAGAGATGTATAGAACACTGTGATTAAATTTCATTTGAATATATTAAAAACTTTTTAAGAAATGAGATTTATCGCAATGTCAAAAAATGAAAATAACAGTTTTCCAGAAAACGCAAATAAAGATTTTAAACTCGCACAAAAAATTATATACATATTTTAAAAACTTAAAATTCACAGTATTTGTAAGTTAAGCCTTCTTTGACTTAAATTTAAAACAAAATTCATTAAAAATTAATTTAAATTTTTTTCTTGATAATTTTGTTTTTGGTTCGACTTGTCGCTTCGATTTCTTAATTCTCTCAATATCAATTTCTATGTAGTTTTTTTTAATAATTTCTGGTTCAAGTTTGACATTAAGATGGTTAAATACAGTCATCAGCTTTATATTGCCTGAATTGAATAATTAAACTGCTATTTTACTACCTAATAACAGTGTTTGGAGTGAGCGAAATTTTCTTTACGTAAAATATCCCGTAACTAGAGAAACAGTTGCCAGATACGCCTAGAACAATAATAAAAAAATAAATAAAACTTAATTCTACATTTAAAAAGTAAATTGTACATTCACATTGTCTAAGAGTAAAGAAATAACTGTTTAGATGAGTTTTTTTGCATTTCTATGGCTTAGTTTCGGTTTCGAAAATTTGACTTCTGGTTCATAATTTAGGCAATAACTTTGCTTCTAACTATCGGAGAAACTAAAGTAAACCATTTTTGGAATCCTAAATGTATGGGCTTTAATACAAAGTAATAAAAAAAATTTCGAAAATTTTCATAAAAACGTCGATTTTAGGGTAGGCACATACCTTAAAAGCGTATTTCTATCACTTCTTATGTCTATGAATTTATTTTATGTGGTATCTTCTCTAGGTGTTTTGACTACATTATTTCCATATATATATATATATAAGGTAGTAATTCCTTTTTACTTTCTCCTATACGAAGTCTACAAAGAGAAAGTATTGTAATCGTCAAAAAATTTCGAGATTTTGACGAATCTCCACGTTTTAGACCTCCCTGAGTCCGAAAAACACAATTTTGGTATTATGTCTGTCTGTGTGTCTGTATGTCTGTGAACACGATAACTCGAAAACTATGAGAGCTACGGGGGATGAAATTTGGTATGTGGTCTTTAAACATAATTTGTAGGTTTCCATCAAATTTTGGACTAAATCCGTCAACGGGAAGTCTGTCTGTCTGTCTGTCCGAAGTCATGTGAACACTATAACTCAAAAACTTGAATAGCTAGATGGATAAAATTTGGTACACAGTTTTATCGTCATGAATGTAGGTCCGTATAAAAGTTTGGGCCAAATCCGTCAAAGGGTTTACTGTCTACCGGCCTGTATAATTTACCATTGAAACCAATCCGCTATCTCCACGCGCATGCGTATTAGAAGCAATCGTCTGTGCTCCCGAAAGGAGTGAATTACGTCAGTTTGTCCTTGAGACGGGAAGAGTGAAACCTAGCAGTGTGCGATAAATACATTTCAATCGGTACGCATCTCTTTGAATTCTTTACTTCGATATTTTTCAATCACTATAATGAAAAACCTTCTGATAGTCATTGGATTCTGGATAACAGTAGGTTCGAATTTTTTTAGCCACGCGGGGGAAGGAGAAACGGCATCTTTTTGGGGAAGCATACGAGAAAGTTTAGGGGAGAACACTCCCGCTGGTTCTAATATTATTTCTTACAAACATATTGGGCTATGCATTTTTTGAGAATACAGATTCAAAACCAAGACTATCTTAAATTTTTTAACTTTATATTCTAGTGAGTGATGTATTTTGCTAAACAAAACAGAATTATGCCATTTATTAAATGGTAATGAAATATTCAATCTTTTAGAAATAATTTAGAACGATGAAATTATTTACTGAATTGAATTATTAAATCCACCGAATATTATTGATTTAGTTTTGTAATTTAGGAAAGAGTAGGGTTCGGAAACATTAATTTCTTGCGAAGCAAATGAGGCAGTTTTAGCAAAGTGGTCGGCAAGCTCATTAACAGGGACGCCAGCATGGGCCTTGACCCAGGATAAACAGACTGTACCATTATTAATGCACTTTTTAATAATTAACACGAAATTAGATCTGACCTTAAAACATTCTAATAACTCGATTGACGAGAGATTGTTAGTAAAAATTTTTATTTCAGCTCCTTGCTTTAAGGGTAGCTCGCGGAACGACTCAACTTCTTATCTAAAGGCGGGAGTTGAAATTGATTTGTTGGTAAAGTATTTTTAGTCGACCAATGTGAGAAACGTGTATCAAGTTTCATCAAAATCGCACTAACCGTTAGGAAGTGATACTGGAATTACGTTGACTTTTATAAATAGACCTGGAGTGCCTTATTTTCTAACATTTATAGGGGAAATGCATTGGCCATTATAGTCTTTTAAATAACATTTGACACGTTTTCAAGTTCGATTTTGATAATTACATGACATTTTTCGAAGCATAAAAATCGAGAATTTCACCAATCTCTCTCACCAATGCGTAATCAAAAGGAATAAAGTATTCAGCTGAATTTACTAGATTTAATATTTTTTAACTGTTATCAGAAAATCACAAAAACTTAAGCAAAATTTAACTGTTCACAGTTATAGAATACACAATTTTTACAATTTGAAAAGTTTTTGTTGTTGTTGTTGTAAACATATTTATTGGTTTTAAAGATAAAAAAAGAGCCATATATGCAGTAGGGTGGGCCAAAAAAAATCATTTTTTTTCATGTTGCTATTCCCCGAAAAGTTGCGAATGGATGAGAAATTAAATTAGGAAAAAAAGGAAGGAAATTGTTTGATATCTTCAGCTCGAGCATCGACCTTGAAAATCGTAAAAATTGACAAAAAACGACTGTTTTTGAAATTTTGAAATTTCTTTTTATCTGTTCATTTCAGCATTAGCTGCTAAGAACTGATCTTCTTAAGAGTAATAAAATTTATTTTATCAAAATCTGTTCATAAATTCTGGTGGCATGCTCCCTCCAATGTTGACAAAAATACAGTGAAATTACTTCATATGAAATTTTCAGTTCCTAACCCTCAACATAATCTTCATACATCTTCTTGCCGATGAATTGTAACATATCTATGTATATGCATGAAAAAAAGTTATTTAGGTTTAAAAACATATCAGCTTCACTTATTTTCTTTGTTTATTATAACACAATGCAAAGCTAAGCTCCAAAATTACAATATTATTTGTTACTTAAGAAGGAATGGCAAGAATTCAGAAAATAACAAAAAATTAACAGACCTTTAAGGAAACACTCTAGCTATTAAGACATCGTTATATATTTTAAATAAGTAAGTTTTTGTAAGGAATATACTCTTTCTTTTTACCAAATGATAGCTGAACGTCTGATTTTTGGAAACACTCGAAAATAATGAACCTAAACCCCGATGTTGATGAAAATGCGCTCAGTAAGAATAAATGATATCTTCCAAATGACGTAGCTGCCATAAAAGCGGCAAAATTTATTGAAATTTTAGTTATTCGCGATCATACCCAGTTATCACATTCCAGGTGGTTAACAACAACATACAAAGTAATTGGTTGTTTAATTAAGTGAAAAGAACGTTTTTCTGAAATCGTCTATGGCAGAGTAAAACAAGGAAATAGTTCACAGAGCCCAAAACACGTGTTGAAGGAATCAACACAACTCCTTATCTTTCTGAAATCATTCTTAAATCTATTGACCGTGACTTTTCCGCGGTATAGCGACATGAATTTTTTTTTTATTATTTTTTTCTTCCCACCCCAATATACAGGGTGCACATAAATAAATATCCCAACTTTGCAGGCTATTAAAAGAAAACAAAACAAAGTACAGCCCGGTTGTTCATCGGAAATTAAAAATATCAGTTCATAAATGATGTTTCTGGTGCTACATCAAACATCAGGTGTTTGCTCCACCGCTGCCATCAGACGTTGACAAACTTAGGACACACAGATCTGCAGCCTTTCAAAGTGTCACACCAGATATGTTGAAAAGAGTGTAGAATGAGTTATCGTACCGCATCGATATCGTTCGTCTTTCTGGGAGGGCTCACAATGAACACTTAAAACTGTGCAAGATTTAAACTTTCAACTGTTATTTTTGATTTCCGATGAACAACAAGGCTGTACTTTGTTTTGTTTTAATAGCCCTGCAAAGGGATATACATTTGCATTCACGGGATATTCATTTATGTACACCCGTATTCACTTAAATATCTTCGGAGGCCTCAAAATTTAGGAGTTTCATTGTTAAAAAAGTGGATTTTCGAAAAATTTCCTTTGTGAGAAATTCTATTAAGTTTCATAATTTTACATTTTTAAATAGAAATTTACTTCAATTGCGACTGAAAGCAATTTTATATGTAGATTTTGTTTTAGCTAACAAACGAAGACTGGTAAAATTGTTTTCTCATGTACGAAGCATATAAATCGAAAGTATTTTAATCGTCAAAAGATTTCACATTCAAATATCGATGAACATCCACGTTTTCATATCTCCCTGAGTCCGAAAAAGCCATTTTAGAATAATTTCTATCAGTGGGCTTCTCTGTCTGTATGGAGCAGAATTTCACCATCAGTTAATCGACAAATTTAATTCCTTATGACATGTGTCATCTGGCTGTGAATTAGAGAAAACAATTACAAGATTCAATAATATGTATAGTTCTTTTAAAAATTCCGAGACTACCACTTTTAGATGATTTTTCTCCGGAAAGGGGTGACAGATAATGAGTCAGATGAGCGCATTTCCAGAGTTCTTTGTTAGTCGTGTTAAGTAAAATGTTAACATTACTCCCTCTACTTTTCACTTTACCCCTATTTTGATGAAATCAACTCTATCTAGTGCATGCGCAAACAAGCGGAGGGTTTCGGTATCTGAAAATAATCAGTATAATATTGAATCGTCAAATATATTAAAGACTAAAAAGTGGAAAATGATAAGAAAAGGTTTTTTTTAAAAAGAAAAAGGTTTTTTTAAAACTCGCTTTAATAGTCTATACTTATAAAAGACAATGTTTGTGTGCGTGCTAGCGCGCGATGTCCAGACGAATCTATTGCACTTACAGCCTTGAAATTTGGCACACAGGTAGTCTAAATGGTGACTCAATGCACCTCAAAGCCGGAATTTTAAAATTTTATCTAGAAAATTTTTCATTTAATATTTTGTGTTCTTTTGGGGGTTTTTTGGCACGTTTACAGCTGTAGTATCTTTTCTAATGATCGCTGAAAAGCAATCAACGCACCATCCGATAGAACAAACAATTTTCGTTCTAATGAAGTTTGTTTTGAGTTTCAAGCGTAATTTACTGAATTTTGAGAAATCCTTAAAAAATAGTCAGTTTTGCTATCGAAATTTTATTTATTTTTTAAAAATTTACTGCATCCGACGTTCTAATAACGCTATTATTTTCAATTTTTTTCAGCTGTCGGATTTAAAACAGGAACGGTTAAAATAGCTTTTTCCGTTTTTTTTTTAATTAATTTTTTCTTGGTGAGTTGAAAGATATTTTTCGCTAGCAAGCATACTCCCGCGGAAGTTCCCCCCCCAGGAGCCTTCCCAACATGCATTGCTCCAATTTCATTGATTAACGGTGTAGAGCTCAGGATACGTCAAAACCTTCAACTGAATGACTTCGATTATTATTTTCGGCAGTGTCTTAACGTGTTTATGTCTCGCATATTTTACTTGCTGTATAATAATCATTTTCCCGTTGCAATTCTTCAATATTGTTTCGGATTAACGTACTCTGTATTGTTTTTCTACAGTTGAAAGGCCATTATCGCGGAGAAAAATAAGCGGGAAAATCAATAATGTGTATCTTTTGTTTTGTTTTCAGAACGTTTTCATGTCATTGTGGGCTGTTTTTTTTTCACTTTGTTGAAGTCCTGATTCCACGAGCAACGACGTGCGCGTACTGCTAGTGTTTCATAAAGTAAAAATAAATATAGTCAAGCCAAATCGTAGAATCCTGAGGTGCTGAAAGCAATATTCTAATAAATTTAAGCCAGTCTGAATATCTTTAGACGAAAAATTTCTAATAATTCATTGAAATTTAAAAATATATTGTAAATGTGATAAAAATTCCAAATTACTCAAACTATTTTTATCAGTGCCTCATGCATTGAAGATTGGTTTTGACTTCCTATTTTTGGTAAAATAGGTATGTTACGGTTAATGTGGAGAATCGGTTATTACGCATAATAACCGGCGAATATGCATAATAACCAAGAAAGCCAGTTAAAGTGGATAATTTATCACATTAACAGGTTATTATGCATATTTACTAATGAAGTTTGGTCAATGTGATTATTTTCAACGGAGTAGTTTTCGACTTCTGTAACATCCTATAAAGTTGGAATTAAAATTTAAAAATGCAATTTTAATTAAATGTTTTAAAATAGAGTTTTGATTTATTTAGTGATTTTATATTTTTCCGATTACGCAATTGAGTTATTTTTATTGATTTATGAATTTAATAAAAATCGTTGAATTTTATGAATTTGCTTGTTCATTTCATATTTTGGAATTTGCCAGTTGCAATTCTGTCTTCACTTCCGTGGTGATTTCTTTGATTCTTCGCATTATTGTATTCCGTTTTTTTTTTGTTAAATCTAGAGCGTTTCTTCCCAATTACAAATATTAGAAATGAGTAAATCTGTTAATTCGTTAATATTTCTTGTTCTGGAAAACATTTGCCGTTAGCGGCTAAGATACAAGGGGGAAATGCTTTATATTTCTTTACATTCTCTGATCTCCTTGTGTTCTCCTCTAATTTCTTCAATATTCTAACATTCAATGAGCTAGCGAAACTACTAGGTAGTGGCTGCCACTGCTAGCGAAGCCACAGGATGTTTTTTTTTTGTTAAATTTAATAAAATTTGCCTGGTGCCTATTTCAGATGACATAGGCACAGCGAGCACAATTTTTCCTTCTTCATTTGAGAAATTAAAAAAAAAACGCAGATTCCTACATTCAATGAGCTAGCGAAGCTATTAGGTTCCGGCTCCAGCTGCTAACGAAGCTGTAGGATGTCTTTATAAGTTAAAAATTTATCCGGTCCCGATTTCAGATGCCGCAGTTTTTCCTGCTTCAATTGAAGAATTAAAAAACGCAGATTCCTTACATTCACTGTGATAGCGAAGCTACTAGTTTCTGACTCCCACTGCTAGCGAAGCCATAGGATGTTATTTTAAGTTAAAATAATATGTCCGGTGCTCACTTTAGATGCCGCAGGCATCGCGAGCACGGTTGAAATCCCACATTTGAACCAGGGAATAGTGCAAAGACAACCCACAAATAATTTGCTTTCGAAAAGATTTAACTTGTAGCGATTAACCTTTAATTGTAATAAATAATAAATTTTGCTTAATTAATAACATTTACCAATGAAGTTTGGTCAATGAGATCACATGTCAATGTATTTAATCACATTGACCAACGTTCATTGGTAATTATGCATAATAACTGGTTAATGTGATAAATTCTCATAAATTATCCACTTTAACCGGCTTTCTTGGTTATTATGCATAATCGCCGGTTATTATGCATATTAACTGGTTATCCACTTTAAACGTAACATATATATATTTTCGATTTTATATTGGTCGTATACAATTATGCTTTTTAATTTTTTTTTATTTTTATGATTCACTCTTTCATACAGCTTTTTTTTGCCATTCAAAATAAGCTCTTTACCCAAAGCCTTTTTTCGTTAGCTTTATTTAGAAACAATGCGCTTGGTTTTCTAATATTAAAAGAAAACATTCGCAAACTATTGAGAAATAATTGCATCTATTATGTTGATTATTCATATAACTATTACAACTATTTTGATTAGTACATTTATTGTATTTCGTAACGTCGAAGAGTTTGAGATGCGCTTAATACGTGTGGTTTAATTGCTAATTGAAATTGTGCACTGAAAGTCGCTGGATGATGACTGCGTGATAATGAAATCAGAAAACAAACATATGACAGAGTAGAAATATAAAGTGCTGTGATCGTATTCTGACAATTATTTTTATGTGAGCTGTAAAAGTGAAAGATCTTAAAATCATCTCAAATTATTTATTATTTACAACAATAATGAGAAGTGTACTTTATACTAAGCAAAATAAGGTTTTAGAATAAAACCTCGTTACTTTTAGTCCATAAAGCTATCGACCTTATTCATTTTTCTCACAGAAAAAAATGAAACTCACTAAGTTCCGTAACAGAAAACTATAGAGGTCCCTCATATTTTATTAAGCATGCATCTATTATTTATTAAGCACCATCTGACAACCCCTAGGTGTCTGCCATATTCTAGCAAAGAACTACCGCCTCCTCTAACTTCAGATCGACTTCAGCTATAGTCATGAAAGTAGTGTCTAGGTATAGTAAATTGTCTATGTGCTATGCGATGAGCCCATCTACAGCGCCACCTGGTGGCAAATTCCGGAGTTAGCTTTCCTATCTGGAAAACGGTACAAAATAGGGGGAGGGAATGTCAATTAGAAAGTTGTAGAGCGTTATCAAGTTATCGATTTAGTACAAAAAGACACTTTGCGCAAATTAATACGAAGAACAGAGCGCTTAAAATGGACATGTTTGGTGGCAGTTTCAAAATGATTCATCAAGACACTCAATAAAAGGAGAAAATATATATATTTTTCGACTTAAAAATGATCCCTATTATACTGTGAAATCGAATAAATGTATCGACATTACTTGTGCTAGCGCACGAATTATATGCTAAAAAAGAGTGCAAGGAATTCAAACAAGTATATTTGTATTGTAGATGATCGATAAGTACTTTGAACATCGAAAATAAAAGGAATTTATGTAACTAATTGTTGTTCTTTTTAATCCCGCCTTAATGCACAATTTAATCGCTAGAAGACCAAATGCTGCTTTTAAGTCTGGTGAAGTATTAATGTGCTGTAAAGGTATCCTTTTTACGCTAATTGATAGCACGCTACTACTTTATAATTGACATTCCTGTTTTGAACCGTTTTCGAGATAGGACAATACATCTGGCAAGCTTCTGCCTGCTGGCGCTGTAAGTGGGAACATCGCATGCGAATAGACGTTCATTATAGCTTAGACACTGCTTTGACTGCTTAGTCGTTCTAGTTAAGAATGTGATCTTATTTAATGATATATATGATAGCATTATTAAATATGAGTGGCCTGTCTGAGTCTAAAGAAAAGATAGTTGATTCCATCTTCTTTTATTTCATATGAAGACCTACCTTTCTTAAGGTAAAGGGGATCGTTTTATGCGATATGTTATATTTGATAATAAGATCTTCCATCAATACAGGATTGCTCAAGGAGGGACAGCTAGGGAATAATTTGGCAAATATTTATTTAAATTTTTTATGGGAAGATTTATATATACAGTTCTAGTTTATTATATAGATATACATTGATGATCTGATAGTTCACAAATTTTAGAAGCAAAGCACAAATTATCTTCTACCTAATTATTTAAAACTTATAAAGACAAGTAATAACTTAATTATAGAAGAATTTTAGATTTAGATATAAAAAATATGAATGAAAAACGAGTAAGAGAGTATTTGATAAAAGAATAGATTTAATTTTAATATAAATAAATTACCTCTGGGAGAGTAATCTTAATATAAAAGTATTCACGAAATTTAATAATTAATTATATATATAGAAATAATAACGTTGCTACAGATAGGCGATAATATGATTAGAATATTAAGTTCTTTTTAATATTGCTATATCAATGCTGGATATCCTAAAAAATACTTATTATCACTATATATAGATAAGAAATATTTAAAGCTTATGAATTATCATTGATTTTGTATTCATATCTTTTAATCTTAAAAAATTCTTAAATAATTACATCTATATATTTCTGAATATTCCTTTGCTGTTTATTATCGTTACTCTATATTTAGTTTTGTAAAATTAAATAGATGGCACCATATTTTAAATATTAATATTAAAAATATAAACTTAAAAAATTTTCCCATAGGTTTTTCCTTTTATTGTTTTTAGACTTCTGTTAATCTTACAGAATTTTTAACCTATATTAGAGTTTTAATTCAGGTGTCAGACTAATTTATGAAATTCAAAATTATTTGTTATTAATTGAGGACTTAGCTTGTTAATCTGCGCTTAAATTAGTTTGTTGCGAATATTTGTTGAGAAAATGAATGACACTGGATACACTTTGATTTTATAATCTTAGTTTAAAGTGATTCCGATTTTTAGCAATATAATGAATCAATTAATGCAATAATTAAGTGCAATATATTATTATGTTTTATTTCGGATACATTCTATATTCTTCATATAGTCGATGCATTAATTTAAAGGTTAAGTATGATTCTTTTCTAACTTTTTCAATTTTAGGTTGGTTACCTCTGTTTTTTTACAACAGTGGTAACTGGGATGGTTTGTAACAAAATCGATTTAACTGGCTGTTAGCGAAACTGTGCAGCCAATTTAGTGTTAAGAAAACCCAATTCTGGATTGTCTTTTTTCAATATTTTGATAGTAACAGAATTAATATAGTATGTCTAATTCTTGTTCCATTTTTTGTTACGGACAGTTTATATATAGGATGAACATAAAAAATCACAATAAGAAAAATAAAATATATACATCTACATTGTGCATTTGTTCTTGTGAATATTAAAAGTTCTGAGAGTGAAAAAATTCCACATGACGAATTTTCTCATCATTACTCACCTTTCTAAATGCTTTATCATTTAGCGATGGATGCTTTCCTCATAATAAATTCAAATATATATTTTGGAGAGTTCCTGGAAAGTTTTTTTCCGAACATTTGTGACAGGCTTTCACTCTTCAGAAGGTGTAATTTCTTTTTTTACTTTCGCCATTTATTCTGGAGAAACATTTCCCCATCACTCATATTCTAAATAACAGTTTCATATAAATGAAAAGAAATTTGAGATAATTAGCAACTACTGACAAAAAAAATATTCTCGTATGCAAATTTTGACAAACTGAAACACGAGTGAAAACAAAATTATCATATGTGGCATAAAAACATTATATTTGCCATAAAGTTGCGTGTGGGGAATATTAATATGGTTAGTAAGCAAAAACACCCGTTTTTCCTATTTCTCGATTACAATTTACATAAAATAAGTAATTTTTAATGCAGGTATTCTGCAATCAAGAGGTGTGAGAGAAAAAATACCACATTAGATAGGAAGCAAATTATCATATCTAGTTTCCGTCCTTATCCATCTCACATCATCAACTTTTGCTTAATGTCCCGGAACAGTTAGCTAGTTCAGCTCATTCAGGTGAGCAATTAATTTTCCTAAGCAACTTGAATTGCAAATGTGAAATAACTGATTACGTAATTACTTAGAGTCCTCAACAAAGTTCAGTCAATGATTAATAGATTACATTGTAGAGTCTCAACAAAGCAAAGACAAGTGTTTCAAACTTGAAATCATTAAATTGAAATAATAATGCTCTTTTTCTTGAATAAAGTTATTTTTATTCAAACTTCATTAGTTCCAATATAATCAGCTGCAATCAAATTTTAATTTTGTCTTTTGCCTCATCTGCTTGCAGGTTCTTGTGAAATTATAACAACGTATAGATCTTTATTTTAACAGCGATAATTCGTAATCTAGTGTCTTCCATTGTTGTTTATGTTTCGGAAAAAAAAATTCTGTTAATCACTTTATCATTCCAGCATTTTCTCATAATTAACAGTCTTTATCTTAGTCCGCTTATTCTCAATTGCATTTCTGTCAAATATAATAAAATGAAAGATAGGTTTTTTTTATATTTCTAGTTAAAAGAGTTTTTCAAGTCCTATTGCGAGTTTACAATAATATTTCATATTTATGTAATATTTCAAGAAAGTAAAGCCGACATGAAATAGGAGATTGGCAATTAAGTATCGCAGTGACTATGTAGGTTTTTTAATGGTTTAGTGGCGAATGTACAGAATTTAATGGCGGAGGGGCTGAGGTTGAAAGATGAAAATTTTGCACTCGTCTGACTTCAGCCTTATGCAGGAAAGACAGCTTTAACTGTTACCCACCTGTAATAAGAATCAGTAAAGATACTACAATACTTCGTTAATTTAATGAAAAACAAGAATAAATAATACCAAAAAAATGTTTTCGGCCAGTGTTAATGCTACAATCGAGAGAATGACTGCAAAAAGCGAGAAATTTGATCCCATGAGACCAGAAAGAATGCTGCTATGATTTTATTATTATAAAAATAGAGATTGATAAACAGGTAATTTGAATTGAAAACTTTATGGTTTATACTTGGGGCAGCCACAGCCCCCCGATTCATACTGAATAGCCCTTTAATAATCTTATTAGACTTCTGAAAAGATACGTAATCTAAGATTTCTTTAAACTGTAAGAAGGCGTTAGTCTTGTCCTCCTTACATTTAATCCGATTAATTTTTAGAATTCAACCAACACAAAAGTAGCCTTGAGAAAGATTTTAAATAACCAGTCTATTTTCTTTTTAAGGAACAAGTCTAATAAACTCTGATGGAAGATTGACTATACAATGAATAAGTTTTTTTTTCAGAACAAAAAGAAAATGAAATATCTTACCAAGTTGTTATTTAAACGAAAAAGAAAATGAGGCCCATGAAGAAAGGCCTTTCTCACAAAGCACTTGATAATTTTCTCGATCTTTCCTCTCATGAATTATTTGTAAACCAAAAGTCGACAATTAAGGTATATATAAACATAAGGATAATTCTATTCTATCTGAAATGAAATGTTTGAAACCTGTAATTTGAAATCTTATGGCAGACGTTTGTTGTCTTTCGAATTCATTAGCTTTAATGTGACGTTACTCAGAATTCTAAAATTTTCTGCTTAAAAAATCGTAAACTAAAAATGAAGAACTAAATTATACATATTTTTCAAGTATAGCATTTTTTGCATGCGTTGACATTCCAAACCAGTGAAAAGCTAAAAAATTCTCATTGTGTACGTGACCGTGGTTACGAGCAAAGTGAGATTTAATTATCGAATAGATATATTTGGAAATATAGATTTAAATCGTAGTTTTTGAGTAATTTGTTGATAAACTTCCAAATTGCGGATAATGAAAAGCATCAATTGTAACCTGTGCAGTCTGTAAATTTAAGTAATACTGTAAGATGGATCAAATTTTTTTATTGTAATTTATTACAATGGTAGGTAGCGGAACTTTCTAGTATAAAAAGTGGTCATATATTCTATTAACTGCCTTGTTTCACAGCATCCAATGTGTGTGAAAATGACATCTTTTGTCTTCATTAGCATATTTTTTCAAGAGTATGTCAATGAACAAAAATATATTTAATTTTTGGAAATTTTCTTTTTTAAATGTTATTCTTTATTCTGTTACGTTACGATACAAACGCATACAAACTGATCCATAGTTGTCGTTCAATAAGTTTGTTAATTTTTTTCAAAAAAAATATCAATGATGATTTTTTTGAACTGATTTTAAACACCTAAACATTTTAATTATAAACTGTATTGTTACTTTGGCTGAAAACGTACATTTCTACGTATAAAAATGAAAAACAAACAAAATGGAAACAAAAAACATTATGAAATCTAATGTTCTGGACTGTATACCATGAACTCCCAAAAAAGGTTCAGAATATCGCTTTGTTTGTGTTTTGGAGAGGTCTCTTATCGGATCTCTGGCAAATCACTGACTCATACGAAGTGCATTAGAGAAAACCAGTTTTTGCTTTTACAACCAATAACGAAGAGATTTTGTTATGATGGATGATTGTCATCAATATGATCAAAACAAGTGCGACTTTGGCAGCTGTTATAAACGGATCGCACCGTGCTGATAGTTTCGTTCTCTTGTCTGAATTCATCACACGCGTTCTGAATTCACCTTTGTATTTACGTCCAACATGAATAAATTGGTTCACATGTTTCTGCATTTGTGAGTCTTCTATCTGTATTGTGAGTACAGCTCTATTTTAGTATACTAATTGCTAACAATTCCACGAATTATTGAGTCAATAATATTATTATTTTCGGCCAAAAAACAAATAATTTCTTTCTTTTATTTAGATAAATCATATTTAAAAAATATAGATTGTATGCTTCCTTTGAATTATTTCATTTTAAGTTTTTTCTGAAAGATATATGCATATGCTGCTCTTGAAGTCTGTGTTAGTTTTTCAAATTTAAATATGTGTGTGTTTCTCTTGTGTATTTGTATTTCTATTTGGTTTTCTTTTACGTTATAGAAAACTATTGATTAGATTTCTTTGCACATGCTCCACACTATACAATAGCATAAAGAAAGGTTTTAAAGTTTCGTGTCAATAAATTAAATCCATAAAGCAGCTGTGTATATGTTTCTTCATGCCACATTATTATTTCTTCGTTGTATTATTTCAAGTGTTATTTCATTAAAATTTTTTTAATTAATTAAGATTTGTTTTATTTAATGCCTCTTGTCATGCCATAAATTGTTTAAAATAAAAAAAATTGTATATGTGACTCAAAGATGTTCTTCTCTCGCTTTATGATAAAAAGTTTAATTTTATTTAATTACATTTACAATATTATGCCATTAATATAGTACGATCTTAAAAAAAACTTAAACATATTACTTTTGGAATCTGCAGTTCGTAGCATTAAATTTGTAATCAATCCAAATGTTTATTAAGATTGATTATACGTCCTTCATTTTTCCGTGCGTTTACATCAGCTCCTTGAAAGACAGCAAAAGGAGTTATATTGTATATTGTTTTCATTATTTAAAAAAGTTATGTTTTGATATAAAAGAAAAAATTTTATTATGTGTTGATACTATATATGTAGCCCTTGATATAGAAATATAATACTAAAATTTAGATGTTCATTAATCATTTTATGTTCATTTGTTTGCATCTGAGTTGACACTAGCATTGTGAATTAAACTTCATGATCATTTTTAAAATTATTAATAATCTTATAGAAAAAGTCGATTTATTTATAGAATTCAGCTTTGGTGGTTTTAAAAATTTTTTTGCACTGATATTCTACTTTATGTAGAAATAAATTTGTAGAGAGAAAGTAAGTAGATTTTGTACCATTAGGAGGAAGGTTGGCGAATTGGAACTGTTTTTACTTCCTGCTATTATTTTTACCACAATGCAATTCTAGCAAGTAATTTTTTGTAGCTTATTTATCTTTAAAAAATATATTTAACTTTTTAAGAAATTCACTTTAAAGCACCAAACACATAGTTTAAAAGATTTTGTCATTTGTCTATTTAAACTATTTTGCCAGAATAAGCCATTCGTTTCCCAGATCGGACCACCATTTTCTTTATACGCAATTAAGCGCAGGTATTTTTCTTTTATTCTCGAATTCGCACCTGGCACAATGTAGGAACCCAAATATGATATTTTATGCACTGTATCATTTCTTTTTCATCCCTTGCTTAAATGATACAAAACCACATAGCCTTAGTTTTCGTTCTTTTTGAATCAACATATTATGTCTATCATGTTCTTTTATTGACTTTTTTCTTTGGATTTTCCACTTCCAATTTATGAGGACTATTAGAGATTGCAATTGCTTTTGAATCACTCCTCTAATTCAAAATAATAGTTCCATTGATTTATGCAGTCCAATTTAGACAAATGTTTATTGTCCAATCTGAACAACATTTGGACAACGACAACAAAAAAACTCCCTTAAATTTTTCTTTAATCTGTTTTAATAAAATTATTATAATAAATTGTAGCCAAACAAGTTTCCACCTCGAGGTTATAATAACATATTTTGGTATTTTAAAACAGCGTAACTATTATACTTTTGTTAAAATATTTAAATCATGATACCTAAATGTAAAAACATTCTCTACAATCACGTAGCGCTTCCTCTAGATTACTAGAATCCAAAGATTTCATAAAACACATTTACATTGTTGCGACAGAAGTTATCTATCTTTCGGCCCAAATATTTAATATGATTGAAGATACGATATCTGCCCAATCTAGGCATTGGTCCAAATTCGACTCTCCATTAAATTTTCTATAAAAGTACTTTTACATTAAAGATCATATAGAATAAATTTTTAAAAAATACGTTGGATTACGTGTGCGTTGGAATTCCGTCGAATGCTAATATCGAATACGTTTTTAAATTTCCGCATATGATCTTTATATCACGTAGACACCAATAGCTGATTTTATATGTCATATCTGTAATATTTGTTTTGCTCTGAGTACGAGTACTTCAATTTTGTTTATAAATACTGGAGCGTGATGAGGTTACAAGAAAATGAATTATATAGATAGCTTTTTATTATAAAAAAGAAGGAAAATATTTCCATCCCTCCAGCAGCGCCGAATATATCAGCAAGTATAAAATATACAGTAGCTGTGCACACGTGAAATTCTCTAGGAACGCATATTCTCTCAATGTATGTTGATGTTACTTTTTATTTTAAAAAATGAGATGAAAAGTTTAATGCAGTGGTCTTATAGTTACCCTCGAACTAATATTAATTTGAATCTTGATGCATATTGAAAATTAAGTGCCTAAAAAACTGTTTTCTGAGTGACGTCTGATTTTGATAATATTATTTATTAACGGAGAAAAGCGAGGTTCTGTTTTAACTCGACCATTGGGCATTTCGTCCATTTGTCTGTGGATTTGTCTGCTACAGGGTCACTTTGTTCGATTGTCTTGACATGATTGCACTTTGAAGACATTAAAAACAATGAATGTGTGCGATTTTTTATTTTTTGATTTCATTTCAAGATGGTGGCCGTTATAATGGTTTCAATGTTTGACGAGTCAGTGGCGGGTTTGGCACCATTAAAACATGAGTATTTTTGAAAATTGCGCAACATTTAATTGCAATTTTGTTAATACTGATAAAGGCATATGTTGAATTGTAATTTTGCAAATACTGATAAAAGCAGAGACTAGCGTAAAGCCTTCACATCTGAAGAAAAAAATGACTAATTTTTAAAGATTACAATGGAGAGAATATCTGAGTGTGGTTTTTTTCTGGGCGCTAGTTCTACGTTTTACAGAACTGCTAGTTAGTTTTATCGTAAGTCCATTTAAAATTCGCCAAATGCTATTGTTTCGTATGGCTTTTCGTAAATTGGTTCAAAATGTAACAGCAACATATTTTCCCTCATTGGTTTATTATTTGTCAGATTAGCGTCCCTTTTTTAAAGTTACACAAGTGCTATTTTGGGAAGGGTCTCGTAATTGTGAGCCGTGTACGAAGATATATACTTGTCAAAGGTCTTAAGATTGTAAAAACAGACAAATATTTTAAAAAGTTGCAGGTTAAGGAAAATGCTTGCACAAACCATACAGATGTCAATCATTTACATATCCAAATAGGATGGCGCCTAATTAAGGTAAACAATAATATTAATGGTTTATTTTACTGAGTTGTCACCCTATTTATTTTAAATTTTAGAGTTTTATTTTCATTAAAATTTTATTCCTTTTGGTTATAGTTCTGCGTTTAATTTCAATAGAAAAGAACAATTTTATCTCTTTCTATAACATTTTTATGATTTAAATTATTTACTTTATTGGCGTCATAAACTGACTTTCATAATAACTTTATTGCATATGAGTTCTAAAACCATGAGTATCAATCTTATTATTGTGCTTGATATTTTTTACGGCATTATTTTACTTTATCCTGAATAAATTCTACTGACTTGTAATGGTACATTAAAATTTTGTATTTCAAAACAGCGTGCTTCTTTGATAAAATAAATATTTCCATTTGAAAAATTTTTACCGTGCCCATTTATGTGCAGAATGACTCGGTTGTCGAATTTGTTATTTATAAATCTTATCAGCTGATCTTTCGCACAAAAGTGTGTACGCTTCATTGATACTTTTATTGTTATGTTGTTCCTCATAGGGTACACTGGAAACAGAATATTCCGTGGCAACAGCTATTACAATATTCTTTGCACTTTCCTGAAACTGTAAAGTAGTCATTATTATAACTACCTATTGGTTGCATCAAGACTCTTAGTACGAACTTTAAGGAGTGACAGAACACCTCTAGACAAGTACAAATCACCATGCAACGCATGGTCGTAAGCTGGGCTGTCTTATCCAATGAGCTAATTGGGCTGTAGCTGAGAGGCGCCAATGATCCAAATGCGACCGAAAATTTACTACATTGATTTAACTTAGTATTTTAATTTTGAACCAAAGAATTTATTTAATTATAATTTTAAATATGAAACGGTTCCAAATGGTCAAATTATAAGATGTTAATTAGAGAACAGATGACTTTTCCCTCTCTTACTCTCTCTATTTTGATCTTAAATTATTTTATGGGAAATATATAATTGCACCTCAGTTTAGATAATATGCACTTTGTACAAGGAAATATCATTCGGATACTTTGTGCTATAAATTTGATTCTTTACACTTGTTACATGGAACTATAATTCGAATACATAGCACTATAAATATGATTACACTTGGTACATGGAACAATAATTCGAATACATGGCACTATAAATATGATTACACCTGGTACATGGAACTATAACTCGAATAATTTGCACTATGAATTAGACAATACTTTACACTTGATACACGGTACTTCTAAATCGAATACTTTGCACTCAAAATACATTTTTTGTGACATACTATCAAAAATTTTAAATTGGGCGGATTGCAAACTCAGAAGAAGAAATAAAATATATAGATATTATTAAAAAGTTCATGACAAAAAATGAAAATGGAGTAGTTACTATAAATAGTTGCTTCTGGCACAAAGTAAACAAACATAATTGAGAAAAAAGATATTATAAAAAATAATACAATACTTATTGCATTAAAAGTGCTTTCTTGGCTCTAGTGGGTCGACTTCTCTTACGTTTCTGCGCATGAGGTAAACTTTTAGCTGCGTTTGGCACTTTCTTCTTCCCCATACGCATTAACATGCCTAAGCTATTTTACAAATAGATTCTTTGCAAAAACAGGACACAAGCACGTAGACGCATAACCATTATTGGCAGATGCATATACCGTCACTTTCTATATACAGTTATTGTATACATTTTTACATTCATTTGAGACACGCGACTTCATGTGAACAAACCACTTCTGCATTATGTTCTGTTTCAACTGCGAAGGTGGTAAATAAAGCACAGATTGGTTTCTGTTTTTTCTTTTTCCTTAGAAAATTTTGACTTCTTATTTTCCCCTCAAATATGCTTCTGCCCAATTCTTTGAGGAGTACTGCGGTTTCATGTAAAATGGCTTGTAATTCCAGTTAGCTGGATCACGTTCATCTGACGATTTTTTCACAATCGCATTTTCTAGCACTTCATGGAACTGGCCGACAGGGAGGAGCTTACAAAATGTATGTTCCTTTTTACTTTCTTGTATACGAAATATACAAAGAGGAAGTATTGTAATCGTCGAAAAATTCGAACTCGAGATTTTGACGAATCTCCACGTTTTAGACCTCCCTGAGTCCGAAAAACACAATTTTGGAATCATGTCTGCCTGTGAACACGATAACTGGAAAAGTATTAGATCTACGGAGATGAAATTTAGTATGTGGTCTTTACACATAATTTGTAGGTTTCTATCAAATTTTGGACAAATTCCGTCAACTGGAAGTCTGTCTGTCTGTCCGCGGTCATGTGAACACAAAAACTTGAATAGCTAGATGGATAAAGTTTGGTACACAGTTTTATCCTCATGAATGTAGGTCCGTATCAAAGTTTAAACTAAACACGTCAAAGGATTGATGGTCTATCGGACTGTATAATTGCATACTTGTAAATATTATATCTCCTAAACCCTTTAGCTTAGATAAATAAAAAGTGGTATGACGGTTGCTAATATTAATTATAGATCTGTGCCCAAATTTCGTTCCAATCGGTTGAAAAAAGGGCGTTCAAATTGCATATTAATTTTTTTTAATCCGATTCTCCATGCGCATGCGTACTGGTAGCAATCTCTATGCACGCGGAAGGATTACGTCACTTTGTCCTTGAGTCGGCAAGAGTGGAAGTATGTGATTAGAGGCTTTTTAATTGGTATGCATCTCTTTGAATTTGATTCTTTACCTAAATATTTTACAATCACTATAATCTACAATGAAAAACCTTTTGATTGTCATTGGATTCTGGTTTACAGTAGGTTCGAAATTTTTATCCACGAGGGGGGAGGAGAAACAGCACCTTTTTGGGGAAGTATACGGAAAGTTATGGGGAGACCACTCCCGCTGGTTCATCTCTGCATTGGTTGCCGTGGTTCTTTCAAACCACGATTTTGGAATTCAGCTACTATTGCAATCGTTCTACTGATCCAACCTTCAAATAGCCAGCACACCATTTCTCTCGCCGCCATGAACAGGCCTCTATCTACATATAATGAAACAACATAACTTTCAGAATGAAACAACAAATGTATTCCCCCAGGACATTCATTCTTTCTATATTCACCAACTCTTCATTGATAAGTGATTTTGCATACAGCTGAGCTATTTTACTATGTAATTTTCGTCGACGTTTTAGTCCCGCTAATCCGGTCTCCGCTCAGCGCGATGTTCAGTTAATTCGGACGGGATTTGTTTTTAAATGCAGGATACACAAGCAATAAATTTTAAATTTTAATTATGTACAAAGATGTTTTGTTTTGTTAATTCTACTCCAGTTCGGAAGTTAAAACCTTAGATCTACGTATACAGTACTATTAAAACTAAAATTAAGCTGAAGGAAAAGTTGTATGTACTTCAAAAACATCATCAAAACAAAACATCGATTTTTATAATTTTACACATCTAAAACTTCTATCATGTGCATTTTAAGGTAAATTCGGTTTAATCCGGACTTTCGGTGATCCGGACAGTGTCCGATCCCATCTAGTCCGGATTAGCGGGAATCTACTATGCATAGTTTATTTCCGGTCTTGCTATTTCGAATTCCTTAGATTTAATCCAGATTTGTTTTTTCTGTTCCTTGTCTTTTGCGTTTGTTTCATTTATTTGATCATCACTTTCGGAATTATACTTCGAGATAAATTTCAGTAAATCGCCTTTCTTCCATGACTTCAGTTCTAAAGCTAAAGTATTCTAAAAATGTGTTTTAAAGATTTACGACATCTTTAAAAATTTAAATCATCTCACTCGCCAGGTCACAAATTCTATCAGATAATAACATGAATAGGAAAAAAATAGTAACGTTCAGATTGTAAAGGTACGAGTGCGGCAATGCACGGCTCACAGCTACATTACCAATCAATCATCGTTGCTAATTTGTTGGGTAAAATTTCCTTCTCTGCCTTATTCACCGATTCTTTCACTTCTGTGGTCATAAATCCCCGAAATCACGGAGGATTCCTCGCTATTGGCAACAATCCAAACAATGCAATTTTGACGACTGTCGAAACTCCGTTTGATTTATTATAATCAAAATGGAAATCATCCGTTTTATAGTGGAAAGTAATTAATACAAGTGGTAATATTTATTATTGAGTGCATCATATTTGTTCAAAGTTTAAATATTTTGTTTTATGTTGAATAAATTTAATTTTAGCGGAATAATTTCTTTTTCGTGCAATATATTTGCTATAAGTAAAAATTATTTTTATCAAAGTGAATTTTAATCAAATGAAAGTGCAAATAATTCACACCCTTATTTTATTAGGTCAGTATTTTCTTTAGGCCACGTGCATTCAAATTCCTAGTTACGATTCTGATGGGGTGCCTCTATCCCAGGGTGCTGAGAGTTGTTAAGACGGCCCTGGTTGTAAGTCAGGAGTTGGCCTCCTTGGAGGGCCCCTGGCGTCCTCTTCTCCTGTTGCAGTTGCCTGAAAAATAAAGAAAATAGAATTAAAAATAATAACTTATTTAGATAAATAAAAAAATTAATCAACATATCACCCAACTGGGCTCCACTTGATCCCAACATCTTCTTCTGTGGCAATCACCTGGAAAACAAAAAAAATAAAATTAACAATAATAAAATACTCTGAAATTAGTCAAAATATCACCCAGTGAGCTCCAGATGAAGAATTCTAAGGCACGCTCTGGTTCTTGGACGCCACAGCACGAAAACCTTCACTTCAAGACCCTCTCTCCTCATCCATGGAGTCCCTTCTCTCTTCAAATATTCTGCAACGAGATCACATAAGATATACAATAGGGGGCTCCTTTTAAATAATTTTAAAAGGGGACACTGGTCTTGGCGATGTTTGTAAAAAATATTTCTACTTTGACACAATATTGTTTATTGAGTTGGGGTTGTTCTTGCGCTGTACTGGGGGTCTCGGCTTACGCCCTCTCTGCCCATTGGTGAGGGAGGCCCGGCTGTCCTACTCGTGCTGTTGGAGCAACTCTTCTCCACTGGCCCTTTTCGCTTTAAATCCTGTTTGGGTGAGTGGGGGCCAAGTGTTGAAGTGCTGGGGGCAGTAGTTGTTACGTCTTGGAATGATGAAAAACAAAATTCAAAAAGGAGGAATACTAGAAACTCGATGAATATACAAAACATATGTATTGAACAAATTAAAGAAAGTCAAAAGTTCTGCCACCAACACTGAAGCAGACATTTCACCATCGACGTAGTGATTGGCGTGCATGTAAAATACCTTTCACTTTTTCTAAATCATCTTCAACTACAGAAATCCTGACAGCATTATCCTCATCACAACAGACCGGGCTGTTGTAGATGAGGTTCATCACTGGAACCGACATTGAATAATCCAATCATTAGGGAGTCACCCCGTCACTCGATGGGGCCGACCCAAGCGGGAAATGTGCTTTAGCGCTTCAACGTTTGAGTTATTGCAATGTATTATAAGGTGATTTATGCTTATCAAGGCCTTTTCTGTTATTCCTGAAAGTTAGTGCCAAAAGTTTTGAAACACTTTATATGAATAAGATGATTCCATTTCCTCACATGGAGTGATTTATATATCAGATTAAAGTACATCAATACGAAAGATTTGCATTTTTTATTTTATTACTCAGGGTTTTATATGCTTTGTGACATTTCTTTCTACGAAACATGATAAATTTTAATAGACGGTTTGTTGATTATTGAAAAAAATTTTGCATGTAACTGGATTTGTCCACTAGGTCACATTTCCAATGAAAATCTTTTTCAACAATTTTTCTCGTAACCAAAGTGATGAAATATCCCAGCTACCAAAAACAATTCCCAGTGGTCATAATTAATCATATAATAATTATCAGCATATTTAAATCCATTGTTTTATTTTTTATAATTTAAAAATGTATTAGAAATATAACTATACATTTTCTTCTTTTTTAAACTGTCGCTTTGTTTCTCTCTCCTGAGAGCGTTTTGCAATTGAAACATTTCATACATATTTTTCTCTTTTAATCTTATGAAATTCTTGCACGTAATATATATATACACAAGTTTTAACATTATCGCAGCACAGCTAAATTGAATTTTGCGCCATAGATTCAATTAAAACTAACTTAATTCTTTGAACCCGGCTAGAGTGAGAATTCAAGTGCCTCAAAAAGTAGAGTAAATTTTCATTCATGGAAAAAGAATGAAATCCTCCCTTTCCAGGAGCAGGACACCCCCGGTTGCGCGATCAATTGCCGATAAAGAAAGGAACTAATTTTCCCCCTTAAAATTCACCCAGGCGCCCGAAACCGCCTGAGTCTGGCTTGTGTCGAATGAGGCGGTTTGAGACGGAAAAGGGCTCATAAGGTTAAAGTAGACGAGACAAGTTTTCTCTTTTTTCTTCTTGATTAAAAACGATTCAAGCTGTTTCTTTGTCGATTGCTGATCTTTTTTTTTTCTGACGGCATGTAATGTGTCGGACACGCAATTGCAGTTTATACAGGTGAATGCAACTTATTGTAATCATCAAGAGAATAGAATTATTTTTAGAATATTGTAAAGAGGTCGTAAAAGTGATGGGAAAACCCGAGTTCTTTTGTGGATATTTTTCCTGGTGTTTTCAGAATAGAAAAAAATATCTAGTGAATTGTAATAATTTTTTAGATTCTGAATAATAAACTTTTTATGAATTATTTAATTGAATAAAACGACAGAAACAGGTGAAATTTGTTTCGACGCATACTTTGCTTTCGCATCGATATAAGAAACGTATCAACAAAGTGTCCAAATTCCAAATAACATTATTAGAGCCATTTGCATTTCCAACGCCAGAAGCGTCTGGCAATAACGAGCACTTCCGAGAACTGACAAAATTCAACGCCGATAAAAATTAGTTAGAAAAATTAGTTTAGATTAGTTGAATTTTTCATTAAATTTATATTTATTAAGACATTTCTCACAAAAAAATGATACCTAAACTTGATACTAAAACTGTCTTTCCTAAACTTAAACGATATTTTGGAAAACAGGAGTACTGAGTAGTAAGTAAGCTGAGTACACTACACGATCAAAAGTATCTGGACACTTTCGGATTTTCACATTTTTTAGAATTTCTCCGAAAATCCATAACTTAATAATTCGGGACTAATGTTTCTTGTAAAAGTTGAATCAATATATGAATTCCCCAGAGTACTAGAATAATATGTTAGCACCATGATCAAATCAAAATGCTTCTTTATGAAACCGAACGCTTTCTCATTCGTTTTGGCATCTACATTAAAGTCAACCATAACAATAATTGGAACATCTTTATCTATATGAAACTCTTCATCGATCAGCAAACTTGTCTTTGAATATTTTATAAGTGCGCTGAATAAGAATATTTTCAAATGGGATGCATCTACTCTCGGATGAATGTAAACACAAGATAGTATACAACGCGACTTACCTTTAATTGTAATATCGGTCATACAAATATCTCCAGCGCCTATGTCTTGTAATCAACGTTTATTATGCACAGTAAAATGTATAGAATGCATATGACGTCACCAATTCATGCGTATTTTTGCCCAACTTTGAGACTCAGTAGTCGCTGAACTACAATTCCGATTTTCAATTTTTTTTGTAACTTCTGTTGTTACCCTTTATCTCTAAAATAAGATATTAATTATGTTTTTAACATATGTAGTTACCGATACGTAGAGGACTTCCATACAACGCTTTTGTGGCGTTTCGGCGAGTGAATTAAATTTCTTCCTGAGACCCCAATGGGAGGATCGTAGCCCTACGTTTAAAATCTGGGCTCACCTCGTTCCACGTAAAGCTGAAATGATTTACAAATTTCATCAATGGTTTGATCTGCGCAATATTTACACGCATTTTCGTAAAAGCAGCAAGTATAATCGTCGAACTACAATTTAAATAATGAATTATATTTTGAAGTATGCCTGGATATTCAGCATATTCAATCTTTATTAAATTCTATAAAATTAATTTTTTAAACTTCGAAAATTCAAGTTTAAAAAATATCAATTTGTGGGAAAATCCTCATCATTTTGTTTCTCTTAGAGGGAAGCAGAAATTCTGATCACTCTGCAATGCCATAAATTTCCTAAATCTTAATGGCATTCGACTGGAATTTTTATACAAGTTGCGCTATATATCTGGCTTTGAAGTTGTGGAAGAAAAATTACGTTATAACTCGCACATGGCAGTAAAAAATTATTTACTAGAAATACTCACATTTCCTTTAATATTCATAGTATTAACTTCAAATTTTAATGGAATTTTTTTCTAACACGCTGGCAAGTATTCTGTAAGTTTCGTATTATTTGGCGGAAATTTCTGCATCTTATAAGCAAAAATCACGCGGCTTAGCTTAGTTTATTTATATTAAACTCCCGTTAGGAGGGCTATTTTGGACGGACCTCGTGATTTTGAGTCCGGAAAAATTTGGGACTTTTTAAGAAAACTTTTATATTTTCCAGAATATACATGCTATTTTTACGAAAATGCGTATAAGCAATCTGCATATTAAGCAAAACCTTTGATGAAATTTGTAAATCATTATCAGCTTTCGGTGGAACGGGGCGATCCCAGATTTTTTTCATCTTTTCAATTTCTTGTCGGTCGCCAAAATGCCCTCGTTACCGAATCTTAACTGTAAAATGTGAATCAAATTCTATTCTTTACATGACCAAAGTTCAAAGGTAGTTGATCTGGCCTTTCAGGAGAAATTCTAAAAAATGTTAGAATCCGAAATTTTCCGAATACTTTTGATCATATGGTGCACTTCTTAAATGCGAACGAGCATTTTTTTAAGATTCCTGTGACACGATATATACATCTTGATTTACATCCAGCCCTTGTTTCTTTCAGAATCGTGAATGTGGAATGCGTCTCTCCACCAAGGTGTATAGATGCGTGCAAAGATCCATGCCCGAAAGTGAACTGCAAATGTGGAAGTTACAAGGATTATTGCAATTGCTGCGATATCTGCAAGAAGGTGAGACTTTACAGTTATTTGAAATGTTTAATTAATTAACGTAAGAACAATGATGATGAGACACGAAAATTTGTCTATACATGAAGTAATCCAATACAGGAACAAAATTTGCCTGCCTCAGTAAATTCGAAATTTCAGGAAGAGATTTAACGTTAATATTGTTGGAAGAGACGTATTTCTAGAAAATATCAACTCGAAGTCAAAGATTTGAAACAGTATTACATTTTATTTACGCAATATGATGTAAATCTGAACTGTGTTTGCATTTAAACAGATAAATGTTTTTTTCTCCTCTCTACTTCAACAATATGGCGCGTTTTGTTTGGTTCTGTTTTATATTGAAAATAATCGAGTATGGATGTTGGAACAGTACTTCTTCCCATAGGTCGTAGGATGTTGGAACAGTACCTGTTCCTATTAATACAAAATTTGATACATATCTATAAATTTGGCGGCAAGACAATATATACTAAGTTTTATTCATCTGCCTTGCCGCAGTTGAGAGATATTTTGCTCATATATTCACAAACAGACCGACAGACATTGTTCCTTTTAATGGATTTGATTTGAAATTCGTTCTAATCTACAAATTTCTTGTTATGACTGCATATCACATTTGATTTATCCATCTCTATTCAATTATAGTATTCAAATACAAATCCCGGACAGATAAGCAGACGTAATCCTGAATACGTATTTTGATTTCTCTTGGAAGTCTGAAACTATTTTTTGAACCATTTTAACACTTTCTTAAACCAATGTGGGAGGGGTTTTTTTCATCTTCCGCTTAGAATGAAAATGAATGCTTAGTTACATAGCAATTATAGTGCGCCTAAAGTTAGTTAAAAGTGAGAATTATCATTTAGGTAATCGTGATGTTTATTATTACTTGACTTTTACTTAGTGTATTGTAACACTTCCTTTTGTTATATTTTGTAAACGAGGAGTATGAACGAGAACAGTGATTTTCGGCAGTCAGATAAAAAGATAAATGCTGCGAATTTATCCCCATCAATTCTGAATGTAGAATTCAGAATAAAAAATTTAATGCCATCTTTTATTTGTAAGTACTGCAATATTTCATTTGCAACAGCCGTCAAATAGCAGGAAAAAAAGTAAGGAGTCATGAATTTAAAACAATATAGTTGTTCCTTTCATCTTACAAAAACGCTCAGAAGTAAATTCAATTGCAAACTTGGACTAAAATAAAATTTAAATAAATCTATCTTTGAGTTTTTATCAAATAGTTGTTCATTTTTATTGACGAAAAATAGGGCTGACCTATTGTACGCGAAAACTGTGTTGTTCCCCCTTTTCAGAAAAAAATTACATTAATATGATAATAAAAATGAAATATAAAAGAAAACTCCATTTCTGAATTTTTTTAATTAGACTAGTTAATTAATTATAAATTAGTATTAATTATTTTTTAACTAGAAAAATAATTTTCATTGGATTTGTACCTTTTATAGCAGTCAGCTCAACGTTCAACTGCAACAATCAAAGCTAAAAATTCCACTGTTTAGATAAAAATAAAAGGAAAACAAGCGTCCCAAAAAAGGGACAATGGCAGATAATGGGTTAAAAGTGTTCTCTTCATCTAATGTTTGACATTAATTAACCTCTTAATCATTATACTCAGTTTTACAAATGCAGATGAAACGTAAAATGATCATGCTTTTCATTCGTTAAAGTGTATAAACTTTAAGTCATGGCAATTATATTATAGAAAGAAGCTTCATTCGAATGCATAGTACTTGAATGAAAAAGTTACAAAATCCTTCGTTGTATGAAAATTATTAACTGTTAAAATTTATGCATCAATATGCAGAATAGTTCGTGTATGTTTTCTTTTAGCAAAATTATTGGTACAGTTATTATTTTCGGAGGCAGAAATGCTTGAAGGGATATGGATGATCGTCCAGCAGATCTATAACGGCTGTCTAAAAATACTGTCAGAGGCCTCGGATTTCCGAAAACTTCTATCTTGTGATCTGACAATTTATAGTTCAACTCATTAATTAATAATTGAGCGGGTTGTCAGGTGGTTGAGGTGAAGGAAGAGGAAAATAAAGGAAGTTTGAAAAAAAATACAGCACGAATAGCTAAAGAAAAGAAGCTTGGAAAAAGTACAGAAACTAAAGGATACAAATTTATTTTACCTTAAATTTGCAGCAATTATTAGATATCGCTGTCAGTACCATTACATTTCTGTTTCTTCTCGAAATACCGTCCGACATTTTTTACACTCAAACACATCCTTTCTTGACTGACAGCAATAGTGAATAATCATTATAAATCTGTATCGTTAAATGTCTGTCCTTTTTCTTTCTTCGATTTTCTCGTCTTTACCTTACTTAAACTACTAAGAACCTCACCTTTATCATATATCGAAGACGTCTATCATCACAAATTTACACCACATGCAATTTCAGTTATTGGTTAGAAACAATTTCCGCAATTGTATATTGGTTCAATTCATAAACCTTAATCTCTCTTAAAAATTCAATAGATTATCCATTATTCTTGATTATTAGAGTTAACTATGGAAAATGGGAGCTTCCAAGACAAATCTCAAAATGCTGTAGCAAATTATCCAATAATCAATATTATTCTTTGTCTTTACAGTGCGCAGGTGAAAACTGCATCGTGATAGCGGGTGAACTCTGTCAAGAAGGCTACACTTGTGGTGATCCTAAGAGATCTCTGATGCATATCTACAACGACCAGAATGTAAAATGCATTCCAAAAAAGTCTTAAGTGGCCAAAGTTAAATGATTCAACAATGGCTTTGATTTTGCTCTTTTTTTTAAATAAAGATTTGCTGAAGATTTGTTATTTTTCAATTCAAGGAGTGTAATTTAACAAAGTTTAATTAAAAACAAAGAAAGATATATAAAATAAAACGGAGGTTTGAAGGTTTTTTAAGAAAGTAAGAGTTTTTTTAAAGTTCATTCTTTACCAAGGAAGATGATACCCTTATTACCACTAAAATATCATCTTCTGTATTTTGTTAACCCAATTAAAATTTAATTGAACAAAAATTCAATCCTTCACTTAACTAGCTCAAAATGATGCTGGTAAGGTATTTTAATTCATAAAAGTGGAATCAGTTCAAGCGACAAACGTAATTACATGTTTTTTCACACTTCACTACGACGTCACATCCTTTTCCGCCTGTGTAATAAAAGAAAATTTAAGTGGCGCATTTGCTTTGTACCACGGCATGAATTAACTCCGTAATATGCCTTTGTCTGTACTTAATGTTCTAATAGCGATCAAGCAATTCAAGCTATGAGAATGTGGCGGCTTTGCTAATATAGGATTCATGATAAAATATTTTATTTACTAGCTAATATTTTTAACCTTTTTACTGCAATATTTGGATATACCCAAAGTCCTTTCGAGTATCGAATCCTTAGTATCACGCAGTGAAATGGTTCATAAAATGAAACGCGCAATGAATAAGTTTAGAGAAAGAATTAATCACGTATAAATAACTCTACTATGAATGGGTAAAATCTCCAACTCTACTAGCGATAGAAGCGGAAGATTGTATTTGTATGTGTCTGTCTATTGGTGTTCTGCAGGGAACACTGTATATGGAGATACCGAATTTGGCAAAGATATAATTCAGAAAACAGGAATGTGCATCTAGGAGCAATGTTTTTGAAATTTTAATTAGAACTTTAGTTAATTAGAAATTAAGCAACATTTTAGCCTGTTTTGTAGATGTCTTTTGGAAACATTATCACCCAAAATTAGTTTTTTCACCATCTTAAAATTAAAAAAAAAATACTATTTTTTAGTGATATAAACTTAGTTAAATAATGTTTTCCTTTATTTTGAAAATTAAAAAAAAGTTTTATATATATTTTGCAAAAATACTTTTCATTGTTGCAATGCCATTTAAACCTGTTTCATTGTTTCTACAAATATTTAATCGCATGCTTTTCTTCTATTCTTGAAAGCTAAGCAATGAATATTCTCTTTATTTTTTCATATTCTTTTTTCAACATCCATAATTTTTTACTTTGTTATTTCACAATTTTTTTGTGTGTGGAATATATTAATGAAGCCCTATAAAATATTAAATAATACATCCGATATACAGAAAGGTTATGCTTAATTATTTTTATCAGCACGTTTGAATCCAGCTAACTTACTGTCAGGCGCCCTTATATAATATAAGAAAAATGCGACACATCATTTTAAAGTTGAAATCAACTGCACATTTTGCATGAGGAGTGAAAAAGTGACGTCACAGCTTCGCGTAAGACAAAATGCAATGGAATGTCTGAAACGCGGACAGTTACGTTTTTACGTTCCACGATGACATCACACCTGCGTTTTTGACGTGACTATGACGGAGGCTCTTGCACACTATAGACAGACCTCATGTACTGTTAGGTTAAAATGAGTGGGGAAGAGGCGCAGGTGGAAGAATAAGACCAGGGATTATCAAACAAACATTTATTCAACACAAACACAGGGCAAAAACATTAAGACAGTAATACGAACACATCTCAGTTCGGCTACGGAACTTCGTGATCTGGTGAGAAGTTAGACTCGCAGCCGCCCGCTACACGTACTTGGAGTCACGTGAGCATTGGCTGCATCCGGGTATTAACACCCCCTCTCAATGCGAGCGTGTACACGAATATCCAACATTTAATAGTATTATTAAAATTAAAAATACACAATGTAATAACACAAAAATATTACAGCAAACTTAAATCAGTTACATTTATAATTTTCAAACATTCATAATGCTTTAATGATCCAAGATGTTTTGTAAGAATGTCGGCTCCCATTTTAGACGTGGAGACATGCTTAACAGCAATTTTTCCATCTTCAAGAACATCACGAATGAAATGGTGCCTTATATCGATGTGTTTGGTTCTACTATGAAATAATGAATTTTCAGCTAGTTTTATAGCACTATTATTGTCCACATTAATAGTTATTTGTTTACATAAAACACATAAATCTAATTCAGATAGCAGTTTTTGTAAGTACAAAGCTTCTTTACAACTATCTGACAATGACATATATTCTGACTCGGTAGAGCTAAGAGCTACAGTCTTTTGTTTCCTGGATTCCCATGATATGACACTGTTGCTTAACATAAAGCAATAGCCAGAGTAAGACTTTCTGTCTTCTTGGGAATTACCCCAGTCTGAGTCAGAATATCCATACACAACTTTATCATCTAACTCAAAGACTAGTCCATAATTAATAGTTTTCTTTAAGTATCGCAGTACTCTTTTAGCTGCTAACCAATGTGATTTGTCACAGCATGTTAAGTATTGACTTAGTTTACTGATAGAATAAGCAATATCAGGACGAGTACACACAGCTAAATAATTTAGGCTACCAATTAATTCTCGATATGGAAGTTTATCATCTGGTGTTATAGCACGACACAGTTTGGTACCTAATGCCATGGGTGTAGACACTGTATTACATTCTAACATGTTGTATCTCTCTAACAATTCTTTAATATAGTTAGATTGCGACATAGTTAGCTTACCATTGGTTTGATCAAACTCAATACCCAAACAATTTTTAGCAATTCCATCATACTTTACGTTAAAATGTTTTGACAAATGATTATGTAACAAATCAACCATTTTAGTATCTTCACTAAACATCAAAATATCATCCACATAAACAGTTAAAATTGTTAACTTATTATTATTTTTCATATGAAATACACATGGATCACTCTTAGTATTATTTAATCCAAATTCATGCAAAATTTCATTTAATCTAGAAAACCAACAACGGCCACTTTGTTTGAGTCCATAAAGAGATTTTTTAGTTTACAAACCATGTTATTCTTTTTAATGTTTACAAGTATTTGCTTTGCTCTTTTGCATAAGCCTTCATCATTTTCACTTTCAATTAGAGTCTCAAGTGCCAGGTCAAAATATTTTGGAATATTCATATAAACCTCATCGTCTAAAATACCATTAAGATAAGCAGTAGTAATATCGAACTGATATATTTTTACTTTAAATTTGGCAGCTAAAGAAGATAGCATCCTGATCAAACTCAATCTCGCTACAGGTGAAAATGTTTGATTTTGGCAATAATTTACTTCGGGTATTTGACCAAATCCTTGTGCTACTAATCTAGCCTTTTTTAATTTTATTTTTCCATCAGACCCATACTTATTTCGTAATATAAATCTACTCCCAATTAATTCCATATTTTCCGTCCTCTTAACTAAGTTAAAGGTGTCATGTTTTAAAATAGATTTCACTTCAGAAGCTAAGGCTTTTAACCAATCCTGTGAGGATTCACCTTTTAATGCGCTTTCCATAGCTATTTCTCCCATTGCGAAACTTGCGCAATCAGTGGAATCAACTGAATTCTGCGAATTATTTTCGTTTGTTTCTTCTTTAGGAGTAGTGTACATCTTTTTAGGTCTCCCTCGTGCGCCTCGAATCAACTTCGGTCGACCACGCCCCCTTTTAGAACTCTGCTCCGAATTTATGGGTTTTTCAGAGATTGACAGCTCAGGTTCAAGGGTTACGTCATCATCGCTCTCCGGCGTGTTTCGTTTTTCGCTGTTGATAGGAGCGGGAATACTGAGGGTTTGACATTCTTTATCTGTTTTAATCACTTCATCGTCATAGGGACTAAATTCAACGTACTCTTTTAAAGGAGTTAACGAGTTAGTTTCCAAAAATTTTACACAACGGGAAGTTTCCACCCATTTCGCTTCGGTTAGCCAAATACGATAAGCTTTTGAATTATCGCTATATCCAAGAAAAATACCTTTCAGAGCTCGGGGCTCAAATTTTTCTCTATTTTTCTTAATGTTCCAAACTAATGCTTCACAAACGAAAGTTTTAAAGTAACCAATATTCGGGTCTTTAAAATGCCATAATTCGTAAGGACTTTTTCCTTGCAACGATTTTGATGGTAATCGATTTTTGGTATAAGTAGCATTCGCAATAGCTTCAGCCCAAAAACTAAGTGGAAGTTTGGATTGGATTAAAGAGCATCTAGAAATATCTAAAAGAGTTCTATTTTTCCTCTCCGCGATCCCGTTTTGCTCGGGTGATTTTTGACTGTTAAGCGTCTTTGTATTCCAAGTTCTTTAAGATAATCTTCAAACTTTTCCCCAATATATTCGCCCCCTCTATCTGAATGCAGAAATTTTACTTTACAACCAGATTGCCGTTCCAGGAGATTTTTAACTTCTTTAAATTTTTCCCAGGCCCCAGATTTATTTTTAAGAAATCTGACCTCAGTCCAACCAGTTTTATCATCAATAAAAGTTATAAAGTATCGCGCGTTCCCGATAGATTTCACTTTCATTCGTCCACACAAATCGGTATGCAAAATTTTCAGTTTGACACTACTTCTGCTATGAACATTTTTAAATGGACTTTTAGTAAGTTTACCTTTTATACAAATTTCACAATCAAAATTAGAAATATCTATATTTGAACATTTTAAATTTGAACACTTTAAACCTTCAAATGAACAATTTTTAATTGCATTCATCATATCAATTTTATATAAATGACCTAGGCGAGCATGCCATTTCAGAAAGTCACCAGTACTGGGGGTATCCATAGAAGTACTTACCGTCGAAGCAGTATTATCCTTCTTTTCTTCTGTTCGTAGGAAATATAAATCACCGACACGATCAGCTTTCAGTTTCATGTCTTTCAAGGGGTTCACAATGTCTGCTGATTGTCCATTGAATTGCACAGTAAATCCAAGGTTAATCAATTTGGCGACACTGAGCAAGTTGTACGATAAAGTTGGCACGTACAAAGTTTCGTTCGAGTGCATATATGAGCGTTGTCCATTCAGGATTGCAGGAAAATTGGTTTTTCCATGTCCTTGCACTTTAGCTTCACTTTTGTCAGCTAACTTGACGCATTTTTCATTGGATGGCTCTATATACTCGAAGAAAGACTCATTATTGCACATATGCGTTGTGCATCCGGAGTCCAAGATCCACTGGCTGCGGTCTCGTGCGTCGGAGACATTTGCGACGCAAAAACCAACGGCGCTGTGAGTTTTCGAATTTTTCTACTCACATTCGCGGCTAACGTGTCCTTGAACGCCACTGGTCCAACATTTTATTTTTCTTGATCTATGCGGCTTCGGAGTATTCTTTTTTTCTGTCATCAGCGGTTTCTTTCGGTTTCGCTTTAGCTTTGAAACGTTGATTTCGGAATTGGTTTTCGAACTTCGCTGCATAGGCTCCATCATCTTTGGATAAGGACTGGTCTGCTCGACTTTGCCACTCGTCGGTTATTTTTATTCGTAATGTATCCAGTTTCGGCAGTTCATCACGAGATTCTATCGCAACTCTGAATGTTTCAAAGTTAGCAGGCAAACTGTACAGCAACATTACACTCGTCAAATCTTCATCGATAACAATGTCCAAATCTTGTAGTTTGTCGATAAAGTCACAGAATTTACGAATGTGGTCGCGCACATCACTACCAGTCTCCATTTTAAGTTGCAGAAGGCTTTTTAGGAGGTTAGCCTTTCTCGCAGGGCCTTTTGATTGGTAAGTTCTCTCGAGCTTTTCCCACATATCTTTCGCCGTTAGACAGTTCTTTACCAGCTTTAACTCGCTTGGCTGAATGCATAGGATCAGATCAGCTTCTGTTTTGCTGTCTTCAATCTTCCAACTGTCATAAGCTTCTTTCGGCTCAGGCGGAGGTGCGACTTCCGAAAGATACTTGAATCTGTCATTTTTGATCAGCACGGCCTCCATCTGCAATTTCCATGTTTCGAAATTGCTCTTACTTAGCGTTTCGATTCGCGCTTGGTTTCCGCCATTCTGAGATTAGGCCTAGCAGTTCCGCTTTGTCCCAAAAATGTTCAGTGTTTGAAATCCCTTTCAAAAAGATTCTTCCGTGACTCTGGGCCCATAACCTGTTAGGTTAAAATGAGTGGGGCAGAGGCGCAGGTGGAAGAATAAGACCAGGGATTATCAAACAAGCATTTATTCAACACAAACACAGAACAAAAATATTAAGACAGTAATACGAACACATCTCAGTTAGGGCCGTACCGAGGGGGTGGCGAGATTGGCCCCCGCCAATGGCGCAGGCAGAACGGGGGCGCAAAAATGACCATTTTAAAAACTTCGATCTGCTATGCAAATGAAAAAGAATTTCAGAATAAGTCTTCAGTGACTCACTAAATATTATGGGAGTCGCTAGTTGTTTTGTCCAGTGGTCAAGTTGCCAGCTGCGCCTTTTCTTGGAACTTTGAGTTTCTTGCTGCGGCAGGAAAAAAGGGTCCATCCAGCAAGACGAAAAGTGTCTTTCTTTGACCATTTGTGTGGTTCCTGCCTAGGGATGGCAAAACAACATGCTTTTTCTTCTCATTTTAGAATCGTAAAATAGATGGACAAGGGAACTCTCCTGCCTTAAGAATCACTGCAAAAAATTCACGTCATTTGACTATTAAAAGCGCAAAGGAAAAGGGGAATCGCTCTTTTTCTTAGAGTTTTGTGTTTCAGAGTGAGGAGGTCTTATTTTATCTTGTTTACTATACTGTAGGAAAGATAAAGGGGCCTCGTCCTTATTAGTCGAGTGGTCCTTTGGTGTTTCTTTAGTGGCAAATAATACAAAGGAAATGTTGCATTTCTGTTTTTGTTTCATCAGAGAGTGAGCGCATAAAGAAATACTTGGGCATTTTCATTCTTTTCTAAGGAGATAAATTAGTTTTAAAGAGGTGAGCTCGAATTATTTCTGTATTTTTAAATTGCTTTTGTTGTATTAAAAACTTGCCGCCTTCTACTGCCGGCTGATTCGCCCATTTTATTAATTATATTATTTATGTCAACCAATTTTAATATATTATTTATGCCAACCAATTTTAATATATTATTTATGCCAACCAATTTTAAAAACATCAACTTATTTAATTTTTCGCAAGCTAATTTGGACTAAATTTTAAGGCAATATGTTTTGCATCTAATAAAATTAATGACATTGATTTTTACATTCAATTGTTAAAAAAATCTTAGGCAGAATGGCTCTTTATTATCATTAAATTCAATGAAAATTAATTTTTATTTCGATCATGCATAATTCAGATTTAAATTACATTTATTATACACTTTATTTATCTGACTATAACTTGAATGTTTTACCTAATTATTACAAATAAATAGATGGTATGGTTTCCATTGAAGATTATCTGCCCTAAGTGAAAAAATGAATTTTAGATCATAGCTAAAAAGTAAATATATGGAAATAATAGTAAATCTATTAAAAAAGTAAATTTATTTCAAGTAGCAAAGAATTAACAAAAAATTAGACTAAAAAAAACTGGAAAAGCAACTAACAGCATTTCATGACAACAAAAGAAGTATTCGTGTAAACACCGTTGATTTTGTGTGCTCAATTTTTAAAAAATATTTGTATTATTTGGTATTTTACCTTAATGCTGGGTTAATCAAATAACCTATGATTGCATTAAATCTTTAATTTAATTTAATCATATTTACTAAACACTTCTTTATTCAAAACCTCTTGGTAAACAACATTTCGCGTGAGTATTTTTCGTTGTCTATTCAATTTCCTTGTACTTCAGATGTCTTTGTGTAATTTTAACGTGATTGGAATCCTAGACAGCAGTGCAGCATAGAGCTGTCATTTGAAAGACAGGCTGTATCCGCGGGGTAAATTCCAACATGATCGAAGGTTGCCTACGTTGTTGATAGTCTCATATAGCTAGGTCTTGGGGAACTGGCGGCGGTTGAGACGAATGGTAGATTCGTCACAGGTGGTTAATTTAATTCTTGGCAAAGAAAAACATCTACGATTGCATTCCAATTTCACAATTTGTCAAACTATATCACGCGCATGATATACCACTGACGTGATTTACTGCTTTCTAAAAGCAAATTAATTTGAAATATAGGATTAATATAATTTTAAAATTTCTCAGGATATGAATACTTGGAGATAAATTATATATATCAATCGATAGAAAATTTTATTTCACTATTTTTAGAGCTTCAATGCAATTTGAAATTAGAACGACAATTACTCTTTTTAAATTTAAGAATTACTACGAGAATTTAGGTTCTCTAACAATGTGAAAAAATCTGTTTTAACGTCTCCTAATTACTGCTTTGAGTTTTTTATTATTTGGTGACGTCAGGCGTTATGG